>VXBR01003463.1:14300-29045 GCA_013400215.1 Cisticola juncidis
TTTTTTTTTTTTTTTTTTCTTTTTCTCAGCAGACTGGTGCTACATTTCTATTACAGGAGCTTACTAGAGCTGAAACTTTGCTTCAAAATGAAATTAGTCCAGGTTTTTGGGAGTAAACTCAAAGCACATAAATCTCCTCCTTTAGCCATTGCTTTGGTTTTACCACTCTTCAGGAGCAGCTGCTGGAACTGATTCTCTTCTGAAGGGACCACATGGGCCAGACCCAACCCAGCCCTGAATTTTGGAACAAAACAGAGCCCAACTTCCTCTCCTCTACAGCCTTTAGCAAGAAACTCCCACAGCCTACAAATGTGCAGTTTTTCCACAGGGATCAGAGCCTCCAATCCGTTGATTTTTCCCTGTTCCAAAGAGCAGACACAGATTTGTTGCCTGAGGGGAAGAAGTGGAGCAGCACTGAAACATTTAGAACCCTCAATTCCAGAGCCCTTGGGACAGAAACCTCCAGGTCACAAAAAACAGCAGATCTCACCCATTTCCCCTTTGGATGACAACTTTGTACAGCCTTTAAAAACACCCAGCACTACTTCATTAATTAGCTGGAGAAAGCCTCAGTGCTTGCTGGAATTTCGAATCAATCTGCATTTGCTGTGGGATTTTGGTCCACCAAGTGGATTCTGTGCTCCCTCCCTCGCCCAGATCAGCTGTGAGCTCTGTGTGTCTGTGACTGGGAAGTTTTACAGCCACAGAATCTGCAATAATCATCCCCAAATCACTCAGAGTTCAAGATTTCACCTGCAGAACAGCCCAAAACCTGATGGAAATACATGTGATTTGGATAAAGATCGGGAGTTTTCTGTGGGTCCTGTCAAACTGTCCTCAAAATGACACAAGACCATCGAGGAGATGGTTGGAATAATGTGATTCCTAAATTGCTGGTGTGGCTCTTGTACTGTTGTCCATTATTTACTGTCAGGGTGTTCAGCACCAGGCAGAGCCCACAGGAGGGCTCAGAAAGTGCTGCCCTAAATAGTCAGCACCAGGATAAATTGATAAAAACACCAGATCCTTTCTGAGGCAGGTCCCAGGTCCGGGCTGAGCCGGGGCTGTAGATGGCACTGTCCCCTCTGCAATGAAGGCAGCTCGGTGCTGAGGGAGGGATCGGGCTCGGGAATTGAAGCACAGCCGAGATCCCTGCCCCTGGTGCTCAGATCCCTGCTCCTGATATTCATTGGGTTCTCAGATCCCTGCCCTGGTGTTCAGATCCCTGCCCTGGTGCTCAGATCCCTGCCCTGGTGTTCAGATCCCTGCCCTGGTGCTCAGATCCCTGACCTGGTGTTCAGATCCCTGCCCTGGTGCTCAGATCCCTGAGATCCCTGCCCTGGTGCTCAGATCCCTGCCCTGGTGCTCAGATCCCTGCCCTGGTGCTCAGATCCCTGCTCCTGCTGCTCAGATCCCTGCCCCTGATGCTCAGATCCCTGCTCCTGATATTCATTGGGTTCTCAGATCCCTGCCCTGGTGTTCAGATCCCTGCCCTGGTGCTCAGATCCCTGCCCTGGTGTTCAGATCCCTGCCCTGGTGCTCAGATCCCTGCCCTGGTGTTCAGATCCCTGCCCTGGTGCTCAGATCCCTCAAAGTGAGCTCACTCTGCCATGATTCTTCTCATGACACTTTCCCTTTTTCTTTTTTTTTCCACATCAGCAACTTTCTTATAGCAACGGGAAGAAAAGAAGAGCTCCATAAAACAGAATTAAACAAGGAGGCTCTTTGGTAATTAGAGTGGGAATGGAGATGAAGGAACACTGGGTAGAGCCTGCTGCAGCGCCTCTTTGGGACGTTTCAAACAGTTTTGTGAAATAACATTTCTGCCTTTCTGGAGCTAATTACACACGTGCTGCACACTGAGCAGGAGGCTGAATTAATTGGGAGAACAAAGGTAATTAGCTGTGGGATGGAATGAGGCTGTGGGTGCTTTTCTTCCCAAGTGGGAGAGGACCTGACTGTTGGAGTCCAGGACATCCCTGTGGCCACCCTGGAGGGTTTGGAGACCGGACAGGGGGTCTGGGATCTGTACAGGGGGGTCAGAGCCTCACACAGAGCCCAGGAGGACACTGCCTCTGATCCCTGCCATGGCAGTGAATGCCCACAGTGTAGGAAGAATCACAAGCTGAGAGAATTCAAAATAAGCAGTATTTAGTTTATCATAGATTGTAAATGTAGAATCTGGGATTTTTAGTATATGGGGCTGAAGGGACAAGCTGGAGGAATTGGGGAGTGGCCCCTGTGCTCCTTGTTCTTGCTCTCGTCCCCCATCTTTTGCTGAGTTGGATTTTAGAGATTGGTTTAGAGTAGAAATGCCATGTTAGCATAGGCAGTGGGCATTGGTAAAATTCTGTCAATAAAAAGTGCATTTTGGATGTGGTTGGGTCGGGGGTGCTGTACATGAGGTGTGGGGCTCTCTGANCTTCCTTATCAACAGAAAGAAACTTTTTTCAGGGACCAATAGACCACCGGCACCTAGGAATTAACAGAAAACTTTTGTGACAAGAACCAGCTGAAAAGTACTTGTTTTAAATAAAATATGAATAGTTATGAACAGGATCTTCAAAAAGGGAGACTTCTCTTTGTTCAGGGCCCTTCTCTGTCCAGCCTTTGCCTGGAAGGGGGGAGGTCATGGTGGCCCAGGCTACCACTCTTTGTTTTATTGTCTCATGATTTGTCCTGACTCTGAAAATTTGTTTAACTTTTATTATTATTACATTTGTATTACTATTTTTTAATAACCAATTTTTATTCCTTATGAAATTTTCATAAATTCTGAAAGGCGAGTGATTGGCGTTTATTACAACAAGGAGCTGAGTGTGCATCTCCACCCTCCCTGTGCCAGCCTGGGTGCCACTGAGGGTGGGTTTGCAGGTGGAAAATCCCTCTCTTCCATTCCCTCTCCCATTCTCTCTCCATTCCCCCACCATCTGGCAGTGGATTGCTTCCATCAGGGCTGCCAAATCCAGCGTGTCAATATTCATCACCAAAGCCACCACGGAGCGTTTGTGAGCCCCGTGTTTCTGTCAGCCTGATCATCTCCTCTGAGCTGCTCCTTCACAAACAGCTGGAGGTTTTTAAACTCCTTATTAAAACAGAATGGAGCATCAGCAGCTGGAGCATCTCGAGGATGAATGGGCTTTGTGCCAGTAAATACAGGACTTGCCAAAAAGCAGGTGATGACTGCAACTCTCTACAAAAGTGTTGCTCTTTCTGATGCAGTTATGGATCTGTGTGGGGCCAGACATTGGTCTGAATTTAAGCTTCAGGCTCAGCCGGTGTCTGTGTGAAAGGCAGACAAGCAACTTTCTCATGCTGGCCTGAGGAATCTTAAGGAAGAATTCAAACAGACCTTGGGAAGTGAGAAACCATCCGCAGGGGGTGTTTTTCTAACATATTTACTGGAAAGAAATGTTTACTAAAAGGTGTAGATGCTGAATAACCAATCATGTTCTTTGTACCTAACTACTCTATAAAAGTAACATTTAGAAGAATAAAGTTTGCTCATTTTTACCATCATAGAGAGTCATGTTGTTAATCCTGTGCCTTCTGAAAATTATAGCAACAGATCTGCACTGGCACTACCATGTGGGACAGGTATTGAATGCTTATTTATTTCCTTATTTCCTTCTCCCAGCTTGTCAGAAGTAGCAAATATAAACCATGGGTTCTCAGACTTCCAGAATGTCTGCTGAAATATGAAGCAAATCAGTAATTCTTCTTCTGATGGGGTGGGGGGGAAAGTATAATAAAAAAATTCTGCTGAACATTTGCAGAAAATCAATTTCTCTCAGGAACAAGAGAGCCTATGCTGCCAAACCTGGAAGCCTTTCAAAAAAAAAAAAAAAACAAAAAACATTGCAGTTTGAGGTGTTAATGCTTTCATGTCAGAATATACACATGCAGTTGGTGTCTTTAAACTCAATTTTGTTCCCTCGTGAGAAAGATTTAATTGGCCTTAAATAAGAAATCACTGTTTTACACAGCACAATTTACCACTCGATGCCCAAGAATCCATGTCAGGAGTTTGAATTAAAGGTAAAACACTTGCTAATGAGCTGACGTTTTGCAACCCCCCACAGAAACATTTGAACTTCACCACTTTCCTGTCCAACAGGACGGGGTGTGGAGGGAAGGAAGATTTCTTGGGCAGCCGGGGTGTTGGTGAGAGGACAGGGCTGTTAAACAGAATTGTGGCTCTTCCCTTCACTCTCAGCATTTCCCTCTAATTCACTGTTTAACTTCGGGAAAGACACTTAACCTCCACTCTCCTCGGCTCACACGTCTGTAAAAGAGTAGATAAGTCACCTAATTCACAGGGATGTTATGGAGATTAATTAACTAACGTCTGGAAAATGTCTCCAGATCCTTCTGTGAAAGGCATTATAAGGGCAAACGATAGCGGTAGAACCATATGCAAAAGGTTTTATCACTTGGCACAGCACAGTTTGGTTTTATTCTCTTATTTTATTCTCTCCCCTCTGCAGCATCACCCAGGGTTTTCAGGGGCTCATTGACCGAGGGCAGCCTGGGGCACAGCTCCGTTATCTCCAGCCACAGGACACGTTGTTTCAACCTCGCTAAAACTGAATTTAGTTCCTTGCTGCAGATCCCCGGTGAGATCAGAGCCCTGGCAGGCTGGGTGCTGAACACACAGTCCTTGAGAGCAGACCTTGAATGTGTAAGAAAGCTGCACCCATGGAACATCAGAGCTGATTTAATTGAGGTGACAAATGTGCTCTGCAGGATGCCCTGAGCAGGGCTGCCCTCCCCAGCCCCAGGGGGAGCAGGGCAGGTCCTGCCTTGGGCTGGCACTACTGAGAGCACCAAAAACTGCCCCAGCCTGCCTGGCTACACCAGGAGAAGGGCTGGGATGGGCTGGGGAGTTGGCAGAGACCCCTCCCACCCAAAAACCAGACCCTCAGCCCTGCCCCTGTTTTCAGTTGCCATTGCAGTTCTCTGACTTGAGTTTGAGCCATTAATATCCCACTTTGCAGCACCCACTGTTGTGATGCCTTGGGAAGGGGGACCTGGAACAGGGACTGGACAGAGCCAGAGAATAAAGCAGAGATTTATTGAAAGGGCTTTAGGATACACCTTGGGAAGGACAGGAGCCTGGCCAGGGCTACACCCAAGGTGGACCCAAAATGGTCACGAAATGGACCCAAAATGGACCCAAAATGGGCACAAAATGGTCACAAAATGGACAAATGGTCATGAGGTCTCACACTTCGATAAGTTTTGGTCCATTTGCAGTTTGGGGTTTAATTGTCCAATTCCAGCTCCAGGCTGGGAGGTCCCATCCTTGTTCCTCCCTCCAGCCACCCCTGTTTGTGCTTTTGGGCTGAAAGTTGTCCTTGGTCCTCAGCAGGAGAAGGATTTGTTTTTTCTACCTACCCTGTGAAGAGAGATGAGTGCACTTAATACAAGGCTCAGAACTACACCTAAGAGCACAGAACCTGAAATACATCAAAGCTCAGACTTCAGGCATCAGTTGCTGCTCTTTGGTGATCACCACATGAATGGGAAAAATAAAAATGTGGGGCAGAGCATGGACCAAGTGGTGAAATGATCTGCCCTTCAATAGCACAATCAGAAATAATTCCCAGAGTCCCTGATAATTCCCAGAGTCCCTGCTGCCTGCTGTCCTCAATTCCCAGATTCAGCTGTTTCCTACCACGTTTCACTGATCTGTCTTGGTCCACCTGCTTTTCCATCAACACTTTCTGGTGTTATCTGATGGAGCTTTGACCCAGGGAACTGAATTCCACCATGTGTCCCTCTCCCCTGAGCTCTGCGTGCAGCCTGCCATGCTCCACTCCCCTCCACTTGCTACCTGCTTTAAAAGCCAATTTAAAGTAGAAAAGTATCTGTCACAAGCATCTTGCTTTCAGCTGCAGCATGGCACGTTGCAGGAAATTTTTACATCAGGAAGAGATCAGGGTAACTTTGTTTTAAAGCAGGTTTATCTTCCCCAGCTGTTCTGGTTCAGTTTGCTCTTCGAGCAGCAGACCTGGAAGGGCAAGGGAATGGGGAGAAAGAAAGATTTGGTCACAATTTAGAGTCATTTGTTCCTGTCAGAATTTATATGAGCTAAATCTCAAGCCTGGGCAAGCCTTAATAACTATCATATTTAAAGTTCAGCTTTACAGGGGAAGACTGCCCTGCCCAAGGGGATAAGTGATAGAATACAGAATATTCACCTTTCTGTGCCCATTCATACCCGACCCGGCAAGGACAGCCTGGGGCTGGCCTTTCAGAGGATACATGATAGGAATTTATCAGCCTGGAGCTAATTCTGTTGGATTAAAATGCTGTTAATTGGGGCTCCTGCAGGATAAAGTCACTCAGGAGGTCACTGCTAAGCCAGGAGAGCTGGTGGCACTGCCAGCCCTGTGCCACGGGCATGGCAAAGCCTCCTTCCCCCTGACCCACCCAAACAAGAGCTGCTGTTCCTGCTTTGTCTTCTCCAGGTTTGTCCATGAAAATTAACTCCACCAAGACAGGAAGGTGTGATGCAGCTGGACAGGAAAGAACCACACAACTCACAGAAGTTCCAGCAGGAAAGAAGGGGCAGAACTTTACTTTCTTTCATATTTATACATTTTTGGCATCAGTTGTGGGTTGGTGGATGGGATCACGACCCCTGCAACCACACTGGTCAAGCAGACAGTCAATGAGTTCTTCTCCTCCTCCAAAAAAGAAATGTAAATAAAAAACCACAGTTAAGTAAACAGAGCTATTTTTACATTAAGAGACTGTTAGAAGTGTGAGAATCTCGATTCCAAGAAAGTAAACAATCAGAAAGCTAAGAAAATTCCAAAGGAACAAAGTGCCAAAGGTGAACGTGAGAAAAAGCAAAAAGTGTTTGCATTTTGCACAGGTTTGCTGCGGAGTGAGGGGCACAGGGGGTGGTGAAGACAAGAAACAGAGCCAAAGTTCTCCACTGGGGTGTCCCAGAAATGGGAGCATCCTCACCAGGAACTCAGGAAAGGCTTTAGCACATTCTTACCAAGAAATGAGAGGTGCCAGAACAAAGCAATAATTGACAATGACCTCTTGAGAAACTTCCATAAACAAAGAAGGTTCTTCCACCACCAGCATCCCTTGAGTTCAGAGCTCCCCTGCTCAGGATGACAACGTGTCCTTGTCCCACAGCAGAGGGGAGCTGACACAGGCAGAGGCTTTGACCAGAAAAATTTGTTTTAGTGGACAGAGGCTTTCTGAGGGGAAGGTCCCTGAGTTGCTCCCTGCTGTTGCTGGGAAGTTTTCTTTTTTGTTGCTGTCCTGTTGCTGGGATGTTTCCAATCCAGAGGGATGCACAACACTCCTGGGACATCCCCCTTGCCAAAATCTCTTCTGAGAGATTTTGATGAATCCTCAAAGCAGGATTTGGGGGCAGTAACCCATTTCTGTGTCAAGGTCTCCACTGCAGCTGCCAGCATTCCCTGTGGAACCCCATGGAAGAGGCAGCTGGTACAGACGGGTGATTTTACAACAAGAAGGGGAGGTGGGATGTCAAGGAGAAAAAGAAGAGGGGAAAAAGGTAGTTAGGAAGGAGTAAGTAGTTAAAAAGACAGGAGTCAGTTCCTTTGGGCAACAGCCTCAGTGGGATGAATGCTAATGGGCTTGAATTATTCATGCATTCTTCTGGAGTGAAGAGGTTCAGACCAATGGCCTTCTGTGGGAACTCTCTGGAGCAAGAAACCTCATTAAAAACAAGAGCTGAGAGAGACTGGTGAGAAAACAAGAGCAGGAGGAATCTCCCAGAGCAGCTGTACTACACAAGACAAATTTCTCCAGCACTTGGAGCTGAGAGCTTTCCCTGCTCAAAACCTGTTTTGGCAGAAGGACAAAAAGACAGAGAGCAGGGGCTGACATTGTGTAGCAAGCCCAGTGCAGGGTATCAGCCACACAAACACTTCTCCCATTTTATAAATCTGCTGATTGAAACCATTACCTCATGAGATCCTTTTTGTATTTCCCCAAATTTCCTTCGGGTGGAAGCTGGGACCTTGTGAGGAGCTTTAATCTATGAGGTGTTCGCTGCCCACAGTGCAGAATGTGTCCACATGAAAGGCAACACAGAGAAAAAGGATAATTCCTTATTTTAAAAAATCAGTTTCATACTGTTTTAAATTCTCTGAGTTGAAGCTGGAGTCAGTTTACAGTTGCTACCACCAGGTTTGCATGGAAGAGAGAAGGGAACAGCTCTAAAATTAGAAGCCTAAATAATCTCAGGTTTAAAAGCATCACAAATTCTGGTCTTGTAAACACTCTCATCATGAGGAACACAAGTACTTTTGCCAGACAATTGCAAAACAGTTAGAAATAATATGGAGAGAAGCAGCAGACCTGTAGGGACAGAGGTCACCCGTGGTCCTCCCTCCCTCCAGGGACAGCTCCTCAAGGACAGCTTGAGGACAACTTGAGGAGCTTGACAGCTCCTCAAGACAAACTGCTCCCTGTCATAACTTCATTTTGAGGCCTCCAGACCGTGTGACATCCAGACAAAATCCTTGCTTTTCCTCTCTTTTTCCAGTATCTCCATATCTCTCCAAATCCTTGGCATCCTGAAGAAAAATGATATTTCAAGATGACGAAACAAAAGGGGTTAAAATAATCTCAATATTCACACACATTCAGGGGTCTGGTGTAGACTAAATCTATTTCCAAATATCTCTGTTCTCCTCTGGGATGTTTAGGATCCAAATACGAATTTAAGTAACAGTCACTCCTGTCTCTTTAAACTGGAATATATTTCAACCAGTATGAAACTGAGGTTCCAATGATCTCAGCCCAGATCCTGCTGGTGGATGCTCAACCTTCAGGCCCAAAGTTGGAATTATTTTCTTTTTTTCCCACTTACATATAATGTTGAGTAGAGGATGAGTGAACAGAGGAATATTGGAAGGTTTTGCAGGAATGTTCATCCTGCAGCTTCAATGTCTCAAAAGAACATTTGCTAAAATAAATAAATCACAATTTTAAACTTCTGCTTGTGGCTTTCACACAGGTGTGGGATCAGCCACACTGAGCTGCAACGGGACCAGACTGGATTGGTTTAAAGAGCAATGAAGACAAAGCCTGTGTCTGCTGTAAATTATAGATTTGCAGCTCGTGCAGCACATTCACACACAGACATGTTCAAATCGAATCTGAATCCCTGCTATAATCAAAGGACATCTAGCAGCTCATTATGCAGATTAAAAATAGACCAGGAGCTGGTTCTAGCAGTTACTGTAATTTTAATCTGCAAGGAACCTTTTTTACACAGGCATAAACACTGCCTGTCAAGAGCACAATACAAATCCTGCCTCAGAAACCTCAGCATTTGGATCCCTTTTGAATATGTGACCTCATTTACATATTTTGTATTTTTACATCTTTGTGTAAGACCCAAACTGAGTCCTGCTGAACAATGTTTTCCATGTTCAACTTCAGCACTATTCTCCCAGGTTCATGGTAGGGAAATATTGGTTCCTCAAGAGAAACTACAGGAAAAAAAAGAGAGAGAGAGAAAAAAGATGGCTGCATTACATTCTCATTGATTTTATTCAGAAACATGGTGGATGCATTTTTAGGAAGAGGGACATGGAAGCTTTGAAAGAAAAATCTCTTTGAAAAGACTTCAGTGGGCATTTTCTAATGAGATCCATGCACTAGATCTTGTAATTCTGTCAGTGATAGGGAGTGATAAGTGCAGCACTGGAGGTCTCCAAGAGTTTCCAGAAGGAATTCCCCATTTTATGTCTTCCCATGGGATGATTTGTGCTTGTAACAGTGCCCAAACAGGGAATGACAGAGAATGTCCCACCAGACACAGCTTTACCAGCTTTAACTTCCCCTCACCACTGCAGCAGAATTTAGCTCAGCTCCCACAAGTGGAGAGCCAGAAGATGGTGCTCTTGGGCAAAGCACAACGTCTGGACCAAAATAAAATAAAATAAAATAGAATTAAGATTCCTGTGGCTTTCATGGTGTAGCAAGGGCTCCTGCACAGTCTGTTCTTAATCTGCAGAGGATGCTGTGATGATCACCAGCAGCAGAGAGGGAGGCACGGGATGGAAACGGGGCTGTGCTGCTGAGAAATGCCCCTCACCCCTTCAGGTTCATGCACACAAACCACAAAATACCAAAAATAATAAACAGATCTGCTGGCAGCTCCATCAGGATCTGTTCAGAATCAAGGGACGACTTGGAGTCCTCTCAAACCCAGAGCAGAAAATGTGGCAGAGATTGTGTGTGGAGGGGAATTGATCCAAGTATGAGGAGCACATCCAGAAATTCCCTGTCACCACAAAATTTTCCTGGGATGCTCTGGTATCATCATAATGCAAAAAAACCCTCAGTGTTTTTTAAATGCATCTCTTACATAAACAATATTTTATCACAAGGGTCTCCAAGTATTTTACATAAGAAAATAAATATAACTATCCACATGCCAGAGATTGAACTGAAATTATTTTCACTGCCAAGGAAATCTGTTTTTCCTTCCCTTTTAAAAGAGCAAAGCTGCTATTGTGCTGTGAAGATGGAGCCTTGGAGTAAGCGACTGTGCCTTGTTCCTAGATTTCAATACAACATATGCACACTCCAGAAAGGAAAGGAAAGAAATGTTTTTGTAGATAAAATCTAAAAGCCTGACTCACAGGAGCTCTGACTGTGCTTGCATCCAAGACATGGTGAAATTGAAACCAGAGAGAAGAATTAATGGATATTCAGGTGAGTTCCCAGTGCTTTCCAAGGCCAGAGACTGAGTCTGTGTTAAGGTATCTTTCCATTCAGTACCTTTTTTTATTTATTAAAAGTATAACCTTGTAGCTCAGGCCTAGACTGGAAGTAAAAGACTTCACCAAAAATAAATTAAGACCAGGCTCAGAAACCTCTATTCCCCAAAGCGAGAGCCAATTAGTTATAATCAATTAAATAAAATTAAGGAAAACAAAGTCACATGGGCTTAGGAAAGGGGAAAAATGATAAATGAACCACCATTGGAGCCACTTGGGGAAGAAATGTCACCATCAAGGAGAAAAAAAATGGAAGCAATTAAAAAAGTTAAAGACTTTCTTTATTGCAGGGAGACGAGGGAGAGTGCCAGCCCCACAAGGTTTCCAAGCAGACTTTGGAATTCATTTATTTTCCTGCCTTTGCTGGTGGTTTGGGGCAGCACAGCAGGCAGAGCCCTGCCCTACTTTGGCAAGCAGGCAGGGCCACCACGGGAGCTGCAGCTGTCCCCAAGCCAAGGGTTCTGTCCCTAACACAAGGGTTCTGTGTCCAACCCAAGGGTTCTGTCCCCAACCCAAGGATTCTGTCCCCAAGCCAAAGGATCTGTCCCCAAGCCAAAAGTTCTGTCCCCAAGCCAAGGGTTCTGTGTCCAACCCAGAGGTTCTGTCCCCAACCCAGAGGTTCTGTCCCCAACCCAGAGGTTCTGTCCCCAAGCCAAGGGTTCTGTCCCCAAGACAAAGGTTCTGTCCCCAAGCCAAAGGTTCTGTTCCCAACCCAAAGGTTCTGTTCCCAGCCCAAGGGTTCTGTCCCCAACCCAAGGGTTCTGTCCCCAGCCCAAGGGTTCTGTCCCCAACCCAAGGGTTCTGTCCCCATTTCATTCTGGAACCAGCCTGGGAATCTCTCAAGTGTCAGCCTGGGGAAATGGATGCTCAGAAATGGCTGGTGGGATGCTGCAACAACCCTTCCAGATAGAGAAAGAAAATATTTGGGATGATTCCAGCAGGTTACAGTAAAAGAACAACTCAAGGAAATCCCAAAACGCCCAGGACACAGGGCAGCTCTGTGATGATCCCACTGAAGCCTGCAGAGCCTGGATTGGAGTTCAGATTAACACCAGATGGGACTGGTCTGGTATTAATTCATCTCATTTTACCATGGATGGAGCTCCCAGGACACGGTGCCAACAGCAATGTCAGTGACAGCAGCCTTGGTGGCAGTTTCAGGATCGATGTGATCAGCACAGTGTTCTGTTCACAGATCCTAAATTGCTGCCACAGCACTGAGCCCTGCAGTGCCCTCGGCTCCAGGAGCCTTGTTAGACCTCCCTGGCGGGGCAAATAAAGCAAGGACAGAGCTCTCCAAGTAGTTAAAATTAGAAATACCCCTGTGTGTTTAATTCCAGTGCTGGGCACACTTTGGAACCTCCCAAGGTCGCGTGCAAAAATCACAGAGCTCCAGCTCTCTGCTTATCTACAGAAGTGTTTATTACATATCCATCCAATTATCTTACATATTCATTCATTATCTCATGTGCTTATACATATTTATCACCCAAATTATCACCTACCCCACTTTGTATTAAAATGAGCCCAAAGTCCTTTTAGATCTGCTCAGGTTGGGTCGGTGGGTCTGGAGATGGGCCAGTGGTCTTGAAAGATGAAGTCAGAAACATTTTCCTCGAAGTAAACTTTTCATTTTTATCTTGTTGGCAGCTTCTCTGGTCCCTTGGGCACAGTCCAGGCTCTCCTGCCTGGCTCTGGATGGTTTTTGGCACTAAGAGCAGCCATGGTTTCTTCATCTTCACCTGGCTCATCTCTGGTCTCCTTCTACAAACACAGGCCAAGCAAGGGACAGAAAATCTTGCTCTAACTCCATCTGGTAATTATTGACTTTTCTACATTGCTTCTACTCAAAACTCTTCTACTCTTCTACTTCTACTCTTCTACTCTTTCTTCATCTTCACCATGGCTCATCTCTGGTCTCCTTTTACAAACACAAGCCAAGCAAGGGACAGATAATTTTGCTCTAACTCCATCTGGTAATTATTGACTATCCTGCATTGCTTCCACTCCAAACTCTTAATCTGTATAAATTGTTTCTATCCTTCTGGTTAAAATCTTAATTTTTTAACCCCTTGGGAGCTCTCCAAAGGGAATTTCACCTGCAGCACTTCTTGGGTCCCCTGAGTGGAGACAGAGAGGGGCAATGGGAGGGACAGAAACCACGCTGGGAACATCTCAGAGGATGAGGCAGAAACAGAAGTGGTGAGTTTGGAAATATTAGTTTCCCTGCCCCCTCCCTGAGGATTTCCACTTGGGGATTTTTAAAATTTTATTAAAATTTAAATTAAAATCTATGAGTTTGAATTTTTAGACTTGGGGAATTTTTAAAATTTTATTAAAATTTAAATTAAAATCTGGGAATTTGAATTTTTAGATTTGAGAATCTTTGGGCAAAGCAAAAAGTAGAAAAAGGAAGCAGATGTTGTGTAGTTTTTGAGCTTTTTCAGTTTTTCACCACAGGACAATTCCACATCACCCTCAGGTCAGGTCCTTTTGACTCCAATTCCCACTGCTACCACCCCACCTCAGGCTTCCACCCCTCAGGTAACCAGGTGAAGGTCTCACCTCCCCTCCCAGTCAGGTGAAATATCATTCCAGGAGTCCTGTGCTGTGTGCCTTGGATTGATTTCCACAATATTTCCTGATCTCTCAGTCACCACTCCACAAGTGTCTCATTTTTCAAACAATTTGAATAAATCAGTTGTTGGGAGAGCTCCCTTGATTTCAGCTAAGTTGCACCTTTCAGTTTCAAACATGTCAACATTATTATAAAAATTCTGAGGAATAAAGCACAGTTCTTCCATCAGAAATCCCCTGAGGCCATAATATTTCCTCGTGGCCCTTATTGATGAAGTGACATTTTTTCAAACAAGTTTTCTATACTGTATGCTTTACCTTGCTCCTGTTAAGATGTGAGAAATCAAACCACCCCCACAATGAGGTGGAAAAGCACTCCTGCAAATCCACAGAGGGGAAAATAGACTCACACATTAAATGATTTGCCTGAGACAGTTGGACAAAACTGTCTCAGGGCTGGGAAATGAAGTGATGCCCCTTGGCTCCCCATGCAGTGCTTTATTCTTGGGATCAGTCTAATCTATCTCAGCTTCAATAGCTTGGAAAGAAAACATTTCAGTGCCTGGGGTGGTGTCATCTTCTTTCACTCAGCCCTGCAGATCCTGCAGCATGACAAGCTCAGAAAACAGGAGCCTTCCA
Source organism: Cisticola juncidis (assembly GCA_013400215.1). Taxonomy (NCBI): domain Eukaryota; kingdom Metazoa; phylum Chordata; class Aves; order Passeriformes; family Cisticolidae; genus Cisticola; species Cisticola juncidis. Next base: position 28,307 of record VXBR01003463.1, read on the forward strand.
CAGAAAAAAATGAGTTTCTGCCCTCAACAAGGACACTTGCCTCATTAATAAGTTTTAATTTCACTGACTTTAAATTCTTTGAATAATTCTTTGAATTTTGTCATGGTGTTGTGGATAAACAATTAAATCTGTTACCAAACTCATGATGCCAAAACACCAGACTGCTCCATCTTTGAACTTTGTTGGGTAATTTGGTATTTAATCTGAAAGAGAAAGAACACTTAGGAAATATCCAGCATGAAACCCCCATCTATATAAAAATATCAATGTCATTTAGACTCTGAGGAGTTGAATTTAGAGCTGAACTGGTCTTTCCTCTGTTTCTTTACCCAGAAATCCTCGGAGAAGCTGTGTAGAAGTACAAGATGGACTGGCTGGGAAAAGGATTCACAGTTCACTATCACCTGCTTGTCATCCCTGCGTCCCCAGGGGCTGCAGATACACACAGCCCGTGCTGTGATATCCCTCTCTAAATGCAGGATCATGTCCTTTCCTCCTCTCCTCCTTTCCCTCACTGATTTGTTTACAGGCATCTCTCACCTGCAAGAGATGGACAAACACTTCCCCTGCTGGATTTAACTAAGTGCAAAGAGAGTGTCTGCATCCACCCTGACCAGAAAGCTCAAACACACACTGCCCATTTTTACCTCTTTCCTCTGCACTGTCTCCTCCCAGCCATCACATATCTGCTGTGAATTTGTTTCAATACACCTGCCTGAGCTTTCTCTCTCTTTTTTTT
>VXBR01003463.1:43248-55964 GCA_013400215.1 Cisticola juncidis
GATATACATATATATATATATATATATATATATTTAATCTCAATCCTTCTTCCCTGTTCACAGGCACTGAGCTGTGGAAATCCAAGCCTGGCAGAGATTATTTCACAGAAATATCACATCAGCCCCTAAAAATTGGTTTATTCACCCAATTACCCCATGGTGGGGTTATATTACCCCAAATCTGGGTTATGTTTATAACACAGGCAGAAAATGCCTTTACTATAAAGCAGCTTGAATATTCTTTAAAATATTTAAACTCAAGTCAGACTATTGGCTGGAAAGGTTTCCTTATTAACCCTTCACAGAAAAATACTGCAACATTTTTATTGCTTTTCCAACAGCAGAGGAAGATCCTGTCCCCTCTGCCCTTCCTGGTGTGTGGCTTTCCAGATTTTATGAGGCCTTGAATTATGTGAATTATGGGGGGTAGGTCTGACCTTGCTGCAATTTAAATTGACCAGTCAGGGGTCAACATTTGCAAAAAATGCTGAGCATCTGAAGTTTATATAAATTTTTGAAGCGAGTTATAAAATAATAAAATTAGTCAAGAACGGAGGCATTTTTTAATCCCAGCTGAAAGAAAGATGAGGTGGGAAATATATCAGGATTGATGTGGCTGAACCTAATAAAATTTTAATTTTTTCTCTCCACCTGCATCACCTTTTGTTTAACTTTGAATCAATTGCTAAGTTCATGGAAAACTACCAGCTCCAAAAGTGCTCCAAGATTATTATAGGGAAATTATTATAGGGAAAAATATTCCCTATTATTATAGGGAAAATCAGCAAATTGGGAACTGCTCTGTACAAACCCCCCCAAACCAATGTCAATTTAATTTATATTTCGCATATGAAAAGTCAAGTGTGGTGCAGAACTCGTTATGACTGACCTCTGACATTTTTGATTAAATCTCATGAATTCATTTATTTCTCCACCTGTATGAGAGGATGTGCCTGCCACACCTTTAAAAACTAAAGTTTAAAAACTTTAAAATGGGATCACTCCATTGAAATGTCCCAAAAACTTTGCAAAGAATGAATTTTAATTCTATTGTCCTACTTTTGTTAATTATTGCTCTAGAGCAGAGAACACCTTCCTTGGAAGATCTCAGGGTTNTATTGACAGAATTTTACCAATGCCCACTGCCTATGCTAACATGGCATTTCTACTCTAAACCAATCTCTAAAATCCAACTCAGCAAAAGATGGGGGACGAGAGCAAGAACAAGGAGCACAGGGGCCACTCCCCAATTCCTCCAGCTTGTCCCTTCAGCCCCAGATACTAAAAATCCCAGATTCTACATTTACATTCTATGATCAACTAAATACTGCTTATTTTGAATTCTCTCAGCTTGTGATTCTTCACACACTGTGGGCATTCACTGCCATGGCAGGGATCAGAGGCAGTGTCCTCCTGGGCTCTGTGTGAGGCTCTGACCCCCCTGGACAGATCCCAGACCCCCTGTCCGGTCTCCAAATCCTCCAGGGTGGCCTGAGGGGTGTCCTGGACTCCAACAGGAAGAATTAGGGAATTCATTTATTTTCTTTTTTACTACATCATCATTAATTGATTTTGCAGGATTTGTTGGACAATATCAGTGATATCAACTGAGCTGAACCTGCATCAGTGGCCACCCTGCCACCCAATAAAATCCTCTCTGCAGCCATGGGTGCTCCCAGGCTGTTGGACAACCCAGAGCAGGGAAAGAAAATCCTGCCAGAAACCCTCTGGAGCCATCCCTGGGGGCAAAACAAAAGATTTTCCTTATTTTCCCTATTTTCTTTTCCCATCTTATTGCCTCTGGCAAGGGTGGGGTGTGATCCTGAAATCCTCAGGGCAGGAAAAGCCAAAATCCACCCTGGATGTTTCTGAGTGCTCTTTGATTTACACCACAGGTAAGCAAGAAAACCACAGAGACATTTTTGGCATTGAAAACTCGCCCAGGCCAACTTTAATATCCAAGGAAATTATTCTTACAGCACATGACATAATTATTTCTCCTGGGTTTTATGAATGTTGAAGAGAAGCACAAGGTCAGGGCAGGTTTTGTCTCTGCTGCCTGATTTCAGCATTTCTAATCCCTCCTCCCAAACAAGCCCAGTCCTTCCTCCTCACTCCACACTCCTCTGTCCCTCTGTCAAATTCAGCTTTCAAAGGGTTTTCTTCAACACCAAGTCAAAAAATGTGATAAACCTTTCATTTCTAAAAGCCCCAAGAATTTGTTCTCAGTATTTAATACCTCTCAGTGTTGAGAAAGAATCTTCATTTCACAGAAGAGAGAATATTTATAAAGCACTGCAATAATACAGAAAATCAAATTTCCAAAATGCTGTTGACAGTGATATTTTCAGTATTGCAGAAAACCACAAGATCCAGGATTATCCTCAGATCACCAAACAATATCTTTGCATGAAAAGTGAAAAAAAAATAAATCAGAATTCATATAATCTGCTTCACTGCTATGTATTAACAGCAACGTGTCTGTGATTGGCACTGAGGTGATTTTTTTGCAGCTGTTGCTTTTACCAGGAAAATGATTCAACATTCCTCAGAAATTGTCCCACAGGAAGCAAACCCTGTAAATAAATACTGCTCCTCCAGGTAATGCAGCAAATTAATGCTCAGAGCACTGTGATGCCACCATCACTAAAGAAGGCTTCCTCTGAACTTTATTTTAATGTGCATGGCAGAAGGTTAACTACAGAAAAATGCCTGCTTAAAATATAAAGCAATTATTAGGAAAACAGCACAGATCTGTAGGTTGTTTCTACTTTTCTTAAATGAAACGGTGAGAGGGTTTTTTATTTTATTTTATTTTATTTTATTTTATTTTATTAAGGTGTAAAAGCCCTGGAAAACCCTGAGGGGTCGAATGTAGGAAATGCTTGATCATTTTTCAATGCAGAACATGTTTAATCTGATTATTACACTGAACCACAGAGGATGGGAGGACACTCAGCAACCCCGAGCCAGTCGGATGCAGACTTGTGAAATTACCTTTAAACTTTATCATCACACAAACAGGAAAGGAAAATTCTGCAGCCACAGGTCATCCTGTGAGCATGGAGGGTTCTCCTTGGGAGAGATCTCCCTGCCTGGAAACAACATGGATGTGGATTTCACACACTGATTCATCCCCGTGGATGTGGAGTGCACACACTGATTTATCCCCATGGATTGTAGACACTGATTTATCCCCATGGATGTGGAGTGCAGACACTGATTTATCCCTGTGGATGTGGAGTGCACACACTGATATTCCCTATGGATGTGGAATGCAAACACTGATTTATCCCCATGAATGCAGACACTGATTTATCCCCATCCATGTGGATTACAAACACTGATTTATCCCCATGGATGTGGATTGAAAACACTGATATCCCCATGGATGTGGATTGCAGACACTGATTTATTGCCCATGGATGTGGATTACAGACACTGATTTATCCCCATCCATCTGGATTACAAACACTGATTTACCCCATGGATTTCAGACAGTGATTCATCCCCATGGATGAGGAGTGCACACACTGATTTATCCCCATGGATGACACACACTGATTTATCCCCATGGATGACACACACTGATTTATCCCCATGGATGTGGATTACAAACACTGATTTATCCCTATCAATGTGGATTACACACACTGATTTATCCCCATGGATGTAGACACAGATTTATCCCCATGGATTGCAGACACTGATTTATCCCCATGGATGTGGATTACAAACACTGATTTACCCCATGGATTTCAGACACTGATTCATCCCCATGGATGAGGAGTGCACACACTGATTTATCCCCATGGATGTGGATTCCAGACACTGATTTATCCCCATGGATGGGGAGGGCACACACTGATATCCCCCATGGATATGGATTCCAGACACTGATTTATCCCCATGGATGTGGAGTGCAGACACTGATTTATCCCCATGGATTGCAGACACTGATTTATCCCCATGGATGTGGAGTGCAGACACTGATTTATCCCCATGGATTGCACACACTGATTTATCCCCATGGATGTGGAGGGCAGACAGTGATATCCTCCATGCATGTGGAATGCAAAAACCGATTTATCCCCATGGATGTAGACACGGATTTATCCCCATGGCTGTGGATTACAGACACTGATTCACCCCCATGGATGTGGATTACAGACACTGATTCACCCCCATGGATGTGGATTACAAACACTGATTTATCCCCATGGATTGCACACACTGATTTATCTCCATGATAACTCACTGATTTATTACAGACACTGATTTACCCCCATGGATGTGGATTACAGATACTAATTTATCCCCATGGATGTATACACTGATTTATCCCCATGGATTGCAGACATGGATTCATCCCCAGCTCCACTCACCCCAGTTTGCTCCTTCTCAGGACGGTTTAGTTTTTATCTCTGTCCCCTGCCAGGCCTGCAGCAGCCAGCAGAGAGGTTTTAGGGGTAGATAAAAGTGAGTAAATGGCCACTTCCCAGCCTCAACGAGTCTGCAGGAGTGATCTAGTGAGCCACAGTTCAGAGTTTTACCAAATAAATACAAACGGGTCAAGCACGAGGGGCTCACTGTGCCCGGGCCAGGACAAGGAATTAACAACAGAATTCTATTGTCAGAAGGGTCAGGAAGCTGCAAACATCTTGAAAAAGTGATTGATATGCAACTGATCCAGGATTAAAAACATCCTTTTGTCTGCTTCATTAAAATTCTGGGGTGAAAAGACCAAAAATGTGCAATGTCAAACCTTTGTCCACACTGGGTTTCCAAGAACTCATCTGAATTGTGTCTATCAGATTTTATGTTGATTTAATGCAACAACCTCTGTTTCACTCAAAAAACGTGGCAGAACCAGTCCCTTTACAACTTTGAAACAATAAATAAAGGTTATCAAAGAGGAAAACCTCTACTTTGGTTCTTGTCTGTGAAAATAACTTGGGATTGAATAACTACTGCAAAATAACTCACCCCAGGGCAGAAATCCAAAACAAATAAATAAATACAGGTGGGATGTTGTCTACAGGGTAAGCATTTAAAGTAATTCATTAATCTGGGGATCAGCCCAGACATTAATTATAAATGGCACAGAAGAAACATCATGAAAAAAAGGGAAATATTTGGGGAGTAAATCTGTGATGAAGAGCAGCCTTGAAAGCAGCTCATTGTGCCTCAGTGCAGCTGGAGGCTGATAGAAGTCAGCCCTCACTTGGGAAAAAGGCAACTTTTCACTTTAAAAACCCAAGATCCTCCTCTGAGATAAGAAAAGAGTTTTCTTATTCCCCTTACTACGCACTGGATGTGTCTCTGAAGTGCTCTGAGCTGCAGTTTGTCTCCCCAAACACTGCACAAATTTCTTTTTAAAACTCTCTCAGAAGTTTATTTGGTAAAACAAAAAATAGCAGCCCCTTGTACTTTGACACAGATATTTTCATCCCTGGAGGAAAATGAGCAAGCCCTTGTTTTCATTGTGCACACTCCCTTATTTTGCTTTTTTACTTATTTATTTGTATATCCTGCAAAGGGACAAAGAACATGTTGGACTTGATGATCCTGGAGGTCTTTTCAAACATTAATTATTCTGTGATTATGTGTCTTAAATACAGATTAGGGATAGTTTAGCTGAATCTGTTAATTCTTCTCAAATTCACCTTTTGCAGTGACTTTACAGAGTTTAGCTCAAAACACACATTGATGCTATTTGATTTTTTATAATATCTTCACCAGCATTTCCGAATTAAAGCCAATTTCCTCAAAAAGTGGCAAAGCTTTCCACTCTTTTTAAAGCACGTCAAAAGCAGAAGTGCTGCATTCATGGATGATTGGGAAAATCTTGTGTTCAGGTGATGGAATCAAACATTTCACCGTGTTTGGAAATAAACTGACAGGGAGGCATCACATCACTCAACTCCTAAGTGAAAATGCAAGAACAAAGTGGTTACAAATCAGGAGCAGCAGATGCACTAACCTGGCAATGAACTCTGGTATTTAGGGGTAATTGTTTGGTGAAAAAAAAAGTCAAAGCATATTTACATCGATTTGGGGCTGTGTGGGGAACACAATTCATTTCATGAGATAACAGCAAGAAGCTGGAAAAGAGAATTTTAGTCTGCTCCAATGGAAAAAGAACAAATAACTACAAATAGTCAAGTAATGTAGGAAGCAATTTGCAAATGCCTTTATGATAAAATGTTGCAAATTAATTCTTTCTATACTTACATTTGTAGTGTCTGTTTAAATGTTTTCTAATAGATACTGGCTTGATTGAAAACATTTATGAACCCTGAAGCTGAAAGAATGGTTTTTAATTTAAATACATTTTATAAACGAGCTTTTTAACTTTCAGTTTTCTTTTAAAAGACTCAATAAGCCCAAATGTAAAATGAAGACCTTTTGAACTCAGTTACCAATCACATAGAAATGTCTGGATTTGGCCAGAATTTGTACTTTGGGATTTATCTACAAATGTTGTTGATTAATGAGAAATATCAATTAATGCTTTCATATTTCCCCCTCTCTCATGGAGGACAACATGGCAGGCTTGCAAGATAAATGACTAAATTAATAATTATTTTATTCAGCATCACGATTTTTACACATCTTGCTCTGAAACATGTAAAGTCCTCAAGGTCCTTATGGAGAAAATATTGCATAACCCCCTCAGTGACTGGAGAAAAAACCCTTTGGGTAGCAGGAGGAGAGCCAAGGACAAAATTTCTGGAATGACCGTGGGCACTGGGATGGGGAAAAAGCAGAAAGTTTTCCCAGCAATGCAGACCTAGGCCTAAAGCTAAAAGGATACAAGAAAAAGGACACAGAACAATAAGAATGTGCTCTTGTGCTGAGGAGAATTGGGCCTCAGCAAGCAGAAAAATATGTTAAGCAAGATAATAGAAAAGTTTAATAATGAGGCTCAGTGCTTTGTTTATAAAGAGTATCAAAAATTCCTGAATAGCAAAAAATATGAAACAAGCACCTATTGTCAGATATAAGATGTACATGTAGCTTTAATGATTGGTAATGCAGATGTCTGTAAGCTCTTAATAATTTGCCATTAGTTAGAAAACTTTTAAAAGACCTGGTGGGAGTTTAGGACTTCTGGACCACTAACTAATATGATTCAGCAGAAGCTGTTAATTGTTTACATTAAATTACATTTACGTATTTTAAAACTACTGTTCACATGATCATGCATTACTTGATTGGTGTTTTTATTTTGTTCAGCCTGAACCTTTTATAAAATATGATTTTTTACAGCCCAGTGCTTCCTGGCCCTCTTTAATCCAGTTCTTGCAGTCTTGGTGTTCTGTTTCTCACCCTGCTCTTTCTTATTTTAGAACAATTCATGTCTTAGTAACTTTGACAAATTCTGGAGGGTTCTAATAAAAATGATTAAAGATGGTTTAGCTGGAGCACACCGTGGTTTAAGCTGTCCAAATGCATTGCTGCAAGACCTTATAGCACAGAGAATTTTGGCTGCTGTTGGCAGATGTGAGCTGTTGCCACCTTTTAATTGTCTCACCCTGAACTGAGGCTGATGTTTCAGTAAAAGCTCAAGGAACATCTCCCAGCAGTCCCAGGCAGTTGTTTGGAAATATTTGATATCCAACATGGACACACTGCTCCCACAAATTGGAAATAAATCCTAATTATTGAGTATAATTAAGTATACAATTATTGAATGTTTGAGGTTCCCACAAACCATTACAATCTCTGTCCCCTCACACAGAGGGGTTCAGACCACCAGGAGAAAACTGGAAATCTGGGTGTCCTGGGAAGAAAACATTCCCAAAGCTTGCCCCAGCACCTCCAGCACAGTCTGATTCACAGCCTCCAAATCCAGCTTTATTTCCTGATGCAATCCAAAATTGGGATACAGGGATTTCCTCCTCCTTGTGTTCCTTGGTTTGGTGTTTGCTGCTGCTCTGCAGAGGGTTTGCACACTATTTATTATTTCCCCTCATCCTGAAGCCCTCTGATGTCAGCACCAACCAAGGGTTTCTCCATAATCCAGGAATATTTCACCATTTCAGCCTCCTGCTGTCGCACCCATGGCAATAATGACCCTCACAATAATTTATATTCCCTCAAACATCCTTTCAGAGGCTTCAGCCACTTGCAGACACAACCATTAAGGCCACTGAAAACATGAACTGACTCTCCAGCTGCACCCCAGCCAAGAAACAGCAGCACATCCCTTATTTGATGCAATTCCCATAAAATCGTGTGAGTTTTTTCCTCCCTAACTGAATGGTTTTGATTAAATGACATTTACTAACGAAGCACTTTCTCACTGGATCGTGGCAGGTTTTCAGTGCTGCTACATCTGTGGAATGGTTTCAAGTTATTCTCTTAAGTAAACATAAGACTATAAAATGTAAACATAAACAGAAGAGTTCTATAACAGTAAAAGCATAATTTGAATAAATAGGCAAGCTAATGAAACAGCATTCCATGTAAAGACTCTCATCCCCTGCTATGTGCTAGGCACTGCTCTTGCAACTGCAAATTCAGAAGTTAAAGAATTCATTTGCCTCAATCTTTTGATTTTTATGTGAGTCACAAAAAATGTGCTCCTACACATTGGCCATTAAAGCCACCTTGCAATTTTGTGACTGTTGTTGCCTTTTCAGCCTTGACCCTTCAGCTGAGGGCTGATGAGGGAAGTGAATCATTTATTTGTAAACATAGTATGGACGGTGATTGTGAAATCTGTAATCCAAACTGGAAAATTAATGACATCACACATTACATCATCCATTGGGAGATGATCCACCCAGTCGGGAGGAGCCAACCATTCCTACCCACATAAAAATGGGGACACAGGGACCCCAGAAATCCTCTTTTCCACTGGATTCCCAGAGGAAGGCTGGACCCATCTCACCACCACTGAATCCTGTCTATAGGATAATTTCTACTCCAACAGAACCACATCTGTCACTGCAGGAGAAAGAATTCATTTGCCTTAATCTTTTGATTTTTATGTGAGTCACAAAAAATGTGCTCCTACACATTGGCCATTAAAGCCACCTTGCAATTTTGTGACTGTTGTTGCCTTTTCAGCCTTGACCCTCCAGCTGAGGGCTGATACAGGAAGTGAGTAATTTATTTGTAAACATCACATGGACAGTGATTAGGAAATCTGTAATCCAAACTGCATAATTAATGACATAACACATTCCATTATCCATTGGGAGATGCTCCACCCAGTGAGGAGGAGCCAACCCAAATAAAAATGGGGACACAGGGAGCCCAGGCATCCTCTTTTCCACTGGATTCCCAGAGGAAGATCAGACTCCAGCACTGAATCCTGTTGCAGGATCATCTCTGCTCTATAGAACCACATCTGTCACTGCAGGAGGATTTATTTGGACTGCTTCCAACAGGGTGTCAGGTCGTATTCCTGACTCCATCAGGGTTTTCTAGAACTTTTGTTTGTTTGCTTGTTTTTTGTATTATTGTATTTGTATTTTTAATATTCCTAGTAAAGAACTGTAATTCCTATTCCTGCATTTTTGCCTGGAAGTTCCTAATTTCAAAATTGTGCTGATTTGGAGGGAGGGGGCTTTACATTCTCCATGCCAAGGGAAAGTTTTCCCTGACAGATACCTGTCTTTCCAAACCAAGACAGAATTTGGTGTTTTTCAGGTGTGGTTACCTTGTTCCTCAGCACTGCCCAGTCTGATCTGCCACGGACAGGACAGAATTTACAAGAATATAAAAACAATCAAGTAACAGCCAGAGAATCACTGGATTGTTAAAGCTGGAGAGGATCAAATCCAACCATCAGCAGCATCACCAGATTCACCATCAAACCCTCAAGTGTCACCCCCACACAGTTTTTGAAACATTTCCTGGTCTGGTGACTCCACCCCATCCTCACACAGCCCATTCCAACAACTCCTTCCATGGAAATATCTTTCCTGTTATCTAAATTAAACCCTCCCAGCACAGCTTTGAGGCATTTCCTCTCATCCAGTCACTTGTCACCTGGGAGAAGAGGATTATGTGCCTTACTCATAAAAATTAGAGCCATATAGACATAATTTTTAAAAATTAGTAATCATTTATATTTTAGTAATCATTTACATTTATATTCATTGTGCATTTGGATCAATGCTCACATGGATTTGAGTGCAACAGTTCCATCTACTCATCTTTTATTATCTAGAAACATCAACTTTAATGTTGAGTCAAGAGATTCTTGAACCTTCCGCCCTTAATAAATAAAAATTCAGTGTTTTCTGCTATGTAATTAAGCCTTTAGTTCAAATTGTCAGTTACAAGCAGATCTGAAAAGTGACACCTACAAACCCATGCAGGGCTATAAATTCTCTCTCTAATAATTCTGTTTCTTCAAGGTATTGATGCTTCTGTTTCTGTTTTCCTAGACAAAAAAAATCTGAAATCACACAGTGTAATGAAGGTGCATGTGAATGTCCTCCTTCCATTTCCTTACAAGAAACTATAAACATGTGGAAAGAAAGAGCATCAGAAGAACAAGAATCAGAACAAGAACAACAATCAATTTCTCACTTTGTTATGAAACTTTCAGGATTCTGTTTTAGCACGTTTTGATTCTGCTTACAAAGCAAAGTGGTAGAAATCTGCTGTTATGGGGACATTTGGGGAAAAAAAAAAGCATAGACCTGCTACTTTCAGTTTGAGAAAGCAATTTAAATCCGTGGAAATAATTAGATATGAAGCATACATAGCTGTTCCTATTGTTTTGATAGCTTTTATCACAGTGATAAATTTGCAGAGAGGTAAGTGTGCTCAAACGGGGTTTTTAAGTGTAAGTGTGATTGTCAATTAAAGAAGAGATTATATTGTCAACAAAAGACAAGTGACTGCTTTAAGTGGCAGTTTGCATCTGTTTACCTTGAGTGCTGCAGAATCTGAGGCTGGGTTCTCCTCGTTTGGGTGCTTTACTGTTCAGCCAGGATGTAAATTCTGAGATGTACTTACCACTGCTTTTGTTGCTCTTCAGTTCGCAGTCAGAGCCATTCCCTGCTCATCCCTTCTCAGGGTAGTATCGCCCTGGGAATTTCCTCAGGGTTGCTGTTCCTGAGGTAATCAGGTTTTCAGTCTTCTCTTTGCCCTGAGTGTTTCACACCAGAGCCAGAGCAGACAGGCTGAGTCCCCAGTCCGTGTTTCCAAGGTTGTTTATTCTTCATTATCTCAGTTCTGTCTCAGCTCTGCAGGGCATCCCCAGCAGAGCAGGACTGGGCGGCTCAGAGAGCCCCACACCTCATGTACAGCACCCCTGACCCAACCACATCCAAAATGCACTTTTTATTGACAGAATTTTACCAATGCCCACTGCCTATGCTAACATGGCATTTCTACTCTAAACCAATCTCTAAAATCCAACTCAGCAAAAGATGGGGGACGAGAGCAAGAACAAGGAGCACAGGGGCCACTCCCCAATTCCTCCAGCTTGTCCCTTCACCCCCAGATACTAAAAATCCCAGATTCTACATTTACATTCTATGATAAACTAAATACTGCTTATTTTGAATTCTCTCAGCTTGTGATTCTTCACACACTGTGGGCATTCACTGCCATGGCAGGGATCAGAGGCAGTGTCCTCCTGGGCTCTGTGTGAGGCTCTGACCCCCCTGTACAGATCCCAGACCCCCTGTCCGGTCTCCAAACCCTCCAGGGTGGCCACAGGGATGTCCTGGACTCCAACATCCCCTTTTGCCTCCTTTTTCCCTGTTTGGATAATTCCACTCCCCCATTAAGCACAGGCATACACACACCTTGAGAAAAACCTCAGGAAAGGAAAATGTTGTGCTGCCTGAAGCCATCCATCACACAGACCCCATAAAAACCTGTTGCTCTAAAAGGCAATAAATTCAGCTTTGTTTTAGAAAGTAACAGCAGAGACAAAACTAAGAACTATAGAGTAGTGGAACCCTTGGTACCCTGTTGATGCATTATGACAGATTTAAAAGCACTGCTTTATTACTGAATTCTCAAACATTCAATATTTGCTGTATAAAACAGGGAAAGGGCCTTAACTTGGTGAAAAATAGAACAAATCATAGGCAGGAATGACCACCTGCTCCCTGAGACATGGAAATCTCCCCAGTGCAGGAGAGCCCTTGCAGAAGTTCAGATGTTGAGTTCCTCAGCTCAGCTGGGATTTGGGGATGCAGAGCCAGAATCTGCAATTGCAGTGAGGTTCTGGCTCCCCGGGCCAGTCCAGAGCCACAAAAATCCCACTGAGAGGACAGAAGGGGATTTTAGTGCTGATCCCAAGGACAGGAGCTGCAGATTTGGGGGCAGCCACCTCCTCAGGCAGTGAGAGGACAGAATTCCTGCCCTTGGGAACTGCTCTGCTCCAGCCAGGAACAGTCTGATGTACAGGCAGATGAAGGAGAAAGTACAAACTCATCGAGCTCCAAACTGCTCCTCTTCTCTCTCTGTTTTGTTAGAAAGGTTTTCCCGATGACAGGAGGTTTCCATTCCAAACAAGACACTGGCTTCAGCCTATCTGCAAAAGGAATAACTTTGTTTTTTAAGAGTTCTGAATATTTATTCAGAAGAAAAGCTGTACTCAAGGCAATATTGGCTCTTGGACTTGCCACTGGCTGGGAGGTATGGAAAGCTCTAAGAGTGGTAGCTCTATTTTTCATATAAATACAATTACTGTAACAGTTGTTTTTCCTTTTTTTTTTTTTTCTTTTTTTTGC
>VXBR01003468.1:15724-26176 GCA_013400215.1 Cisticola juncidis
GGGAGAGTGTCCCCAGTGTCCCCAGTGCTCCCAGTGTCCCCAGTGTCCCCCGGGCTGCGGACACGCCAAGGTCCCGCCGCGGCTCCGCGGGACGGGCAGGACGGAGCCGCTCGGGGGGGTCGGAGCCGCGGCCCCCCAAAATTCCCAGAAGGAAAAAAAACCCCTCAACTCCGCTCGCGGCCGGCCGGGGTGGGAATTGCGGCAATTCCAAAGGCGACCTTGATTTTCTTGGAATGCCGGGGGGGCAGCGGCCCCTCCGCTGTTTATATAAGAGCCGCGAGTGCACGGGAGCTTTCCCGACGTGGAAAAATGGAGCTGGAGTTGCTTTGGGAAAGGCGCATTCCCGAAAAGTCCCCTCCGCTTTTGTTCTGCTGCAACTTGAGGGGAAGGAAGGGAACAGTGAATCCCTTCAATCCCCGCCGCTCCCGGTGTCCTTTCCCGGCTTCAGGAATGTTAAATAATCTCCCGGCAGCGTTTTCCTCCGGCTCGTGACATCCAGGAGATGGAATTTTCCCCGGAATGCTGGGCGAGAGCGGGAGTTGTCGGTCTGGGCCGGGAATCTTTGGGAAGTGAGCTTTGAGCGCAGGCATTGTGTGGAGAATTCCTGCTTCTCCCTGCCCCCCATCCCTGCCCGCCTCTCTCCCCGTTATTTATTCATTTATTAACCCCATTATTTATTCATCAGCTGATTATTGATCCCCACACAAACCCCTTGTTCCCCCCGGCTCCCGGCCCAGCAGGAATTGCACATTCCTCCCAGGAATGCTGCCTCGGGCTGGGAGCTGCAGGAACAATCCTGAGGGGAAAATCCCCAGTTTTCATGGATTTGGGGCTCCTTTTGTTTTGCACGAAATGTTGCCCAACTTTGGTTCTGTAAGGAACACTCAGGGATTCATTAAGGGTGGGATTTAGTCGGGGAAAATCCCTTTCCCGACTCCTTTTCCCTGGAAAATGGAGCTCCTTGGCCCCAGCTGATTTCTCGGCTCTGCTCTTGTTGGGTGAAATCTTTGCTTGCAGCAAATCTGGGCTTAAATCCCCTTCCTAAAGTGCTCCTTGCTGATTAAGCCAGGCCTAACATCACCAGTGCCATCCTGGATGCTCACTCCAGCATTCCCGAGAGCCTGGATGCTGGAAAACTGGGATTTGGGACAACTGCAGTTGGGATTTCCAGCCCTGAGGGGGGAACTCGGACGTGTGAGGATGGAAAGGACGAGTGGATGCTTCAATATTCCACAGAATGATCATTCCATAAGAAAAACGGGATGGAGCCTTGAGGAGGGCACTGTGTTGTCACAGGCAGGAGTGAGCCAGGATGGATTTATTCCCTAATCCAGGTGTTGGTCTTGGAAAACTTTGGGAGTCTGTGGAAGCAAAAGTAGTTTCCTTTGGAAACTTTGGGCTTGGCATTCCCGGAATCTCCTCTGGCTGGAGGAGAATCCCAAGGCAGGATTTTGGGGAGAGAGTTCAGGTGTGCTCAGGCTGGGCTTGGATTTTCCCATTGGGAATTCCCAGCAGAGCATTTTCCTTTCCCAAACTTCCCCATCCAACCAAGCATCAGCTGGAAATGGGGATGGATTGTTAACAGGAATTCCATAGAATTCCCAGGATTTCTGTGCTTGGATTGCAGCAGAGAGAGGCTCCTGAGCTCACAGCAGGAGGGAAGAGCTCCTTGCTGGGATTTATTCCCATTTTCCCATCTCCATATCAAATCCTTCCACTGGATTTTTGGGAAGGTCTGGTTGGGATTTTTGGAGTTGCCCCAGAGCAGGATCTGGGTGTGTTGGACCAGAGGGAGCTTGGGAAAAATTCCCTGGAGTGGGACCCTTGGGAAGCAGCTGGATGAGGGGATGGGAGGAGGAGCAGTGGGATGAGGGCTGGAATTCCCAGATTTTCCCAGAGGGAATTTCTGGCTGTGTGGGTTTGGATTCCCTTCCCGAAGCACAAATCCATAAACCAGGAAAAAGTGTTGGCATTGCCTTAGGATTTATGGAAGGGAGGGATGGGACTGGGAATGCTCCCCAAATCCCTGGATTTTCCCAAGGTGCCCTCCTTGGATGAGGCTTCTGTTGTGTTGTCCAGGGAAGTTGTCCTTGCTCCCAGTGGGATTTATTTGGTGGGAAGAGGGAAAGGTCTCACTCTGAGCCCTCCAATTCCCATATCCCTCTTTTCCCTGTGTTTGGGAATTCTCCTCCTGTGAAATTCCAGGCTCCAGTTCCCAGCAGCTCCTTGGGGCTGATCCCATGGGATGCTCCGGGAATGGAGCTGCCTTCGGATGAGGCACCCAAAATTCCAGCTGGGCTTCCATCCCATAAATCCCACGGGGATCTCCCTTTCCAACCTACATTTTCCACGAACCTCCCCAGATATTTTTGGGAATTGGAGCCATCCCAGCCCCGTGGCCAGGAGCAGGTGGGAATCTTCCCGAAAAACGTGATTTGTGTGGAGCTGAACAGGCAGGGGTCACTGGGAGGCTTTGGAAGGGCTAAAAAAAGCTGGAGCCGGGTCCTGGAGGGGACAGGTGGGGCAGGATCAGGTTACGGGGCCGGGAGCATTCCCGGGGAGCATTCCCAGGCTGAGGCATCCGCGGGAAAACGGGGATGGGGCAGATGGAGGAGCTGCACGTGGAAAACTACTGCCTCTGGAAACGCTGGGAACAACCTGGAAAAACGAGCCTGGAAAAACGAGCCTGGAAAAACGAGCCTGGAAAAACGAGCCTGGAAAAGATCTTGCCCTGCCTCCCCCTCTGCGCCAGAGGTGTGGGTTTATGACACCCATTCCAGTTGGGAATTCTTGTGGAAAGGCGCTGATTTAGGGGGGTGGGAGCACTAATTAGGAGTGTGTTAATTCAATCAATCCCGGCAGGGACACCCTGGGGTCACTTCAGCCGTGCAGTGCCATTCCCTGGATTTGTTCCTGGATTTCCTGAGCGCAGCAATCTCCTCCCGAGCTCCAGGGTCACCTCCAATCCCAATCCCCACCCCAAAATCACGGATCACAGCGGACAAACAACCCAAACATCATTTTGGGGATACAAGCCCTGATCCAAACGGGATTTTCCCTCAAGTCCAGGTGGATTTTCCCTGCTGGGTTTCGTATTTCCCTTTTTTTTTTTTTTAATCCATCTAAAATTGGGCTCAAACTTCCTAATTTTCCTAGGGATTTGATCTCCTGTGTCTGTTTATCCCTGGAGAGCCATGGGCCGCTCCTGTCGGGATTTGGGATTTGCCACCCCTCGGGGTCATTCCCTGGCAATTCCCAAGGGGATCCATGGAAACCTGGAATGCCACCTCGGGCTTCCTCGGATCTTTGGGATTAGCAAGGGAGGGGTGAATCCCTGGATGTCCTGGGGAGGGTTTGGAAGCATCTCCCGGGTTTTGGGGTCATGGGTGTGATCGCACATGGGCCCTGATGTGAAGGAAATCTTGGAATCCATCCCTGGACATCTCCAAGGGGTTTTCCCTCTGGAAAACCAGGAAAATGGGATGGAGGGATGGGAGGCACAGCACTGAGAATCTGTTTCCAAGCCTGGCTTTTCCAGGATCTCTTTACCCTAAACCAGGGGATAGGATAGTTGGAAACTCGGATTTTGCTCTTAATTTTTGAGGCAGCATCTGCTGCTTGCGGCAAATTCCTAAATCCCCAATCCCTAAATCCTTGGGATCTGAAGGAAAAGCCCCTTTTAGAGGGAATATTCCGCTGCCTGGGATAGGAGGGAAGTTACTCCAGGGTTACTCCGTGATCCCACCCAGGAGTTAATTCCAGAACTTCCAATCCTTTTCCTGAGTAGCAAGGGAAGGGAATTCCAGGGTGATGAGCTCTGTGTCCAGGGCTCTTCCTGACCTCCCTGGAAATCCGGGAATGGTCACTCCAGAAGGGTCTGGGACACTTTGACAAAAAGCAGTTGGAAAAGACAATTTCCCCTCTTATTTTCCCTGGATAAAAATCCGGTCTGGGCATGGCAGCAGGAGCAGGGATTTGGCAGGGGATGAAATGCTCGGCTCTGGGATCTCATTTTCCCTCTTTCCATGGACAGATGGGAATTGTGTGAGCTCACAATGCTCCCAGTATTTGACTGTTTTTCCCAGAAAATCCAGAGGAATGGGCTGGCTTGGTGTGTGTGCAGCTATTCCAGGCGGGAATTCCAGCTGGGTCACTGCTCCCAATCCCTTCCCTCCATCCTGGCAGGGAGGATTTGCCTGGATCTCAAAAATCCTGGGAGATCTCGCTGGGAGCAGGAGTTGCAGTGTGGATTTTTGGGATATCAGCACCATTCCCGAGGGATGGAGGATGTTGGATGGATGTGACAAACGGGGACATTTTGGGAAGAGCATCCCGTGGGATTCCTGAGGAGCTCGTTGTACCCAAACTCTCTGATCCTCTCCGCCTGTTGGATTTTCCTGCTGTCCCAGGAATTCCTGGGAGGTTTGGGATGAGAACACAGGTGTTTCCACGGATTTCTGCTCCCGTCTCCGAGGATGTGCAGGGGAGGAGGAACTGACACCTCCTTTCCTGGGAATGACAGCGAGGGAAGGACGGGAGACAAAGCAAAATGTGGAATTTGGTGGCACAAACGGGAATTCTTTGGGATCGCCATTGGGAAAAGGCTCATTCCAGGGGCTGCCAGCTCAGCTGGGATGGGGCTGTGCAATCCCAAATCCAAATCCCAAATCCCCATCCCAAATCCATCTCCAGCTTCCCTGGGAGCTGAGGGCAAATAAGGCAGGATCATCCCTGCTGGGGTCACTTTAGGCACGAGTTTAAGCCTGGCTTAACCCTGTGTTTCCAGAGACTCGGGAATCAGGGAGACTCGGGAATCGGGGAGACTCAGGAATCAGGGAGTTGGGAAGAGGGAAATTTGGAAATCGGGGAGATTTGGGAATCAGGGAGTTATGAACAGGGAGATTTGGGAATCAGGGAGATTTGGGAATCGAGGAGATTTGGGAATCAGGGGAACATCAAGGAATACTCTTGTTCCCACGGCGTGTCCTGATCCCAACTCCCGCTGGATGTTCTCCAGGATTTCTGCACCTTCCAACGGCTCCAGTGCCAGCAATCCCCGCTGCTCCAGACATCCCTGGGATTCTGTCTGCCTGGGAATGCTGGACCAGAATCCCTAAAAAGGCTCTGGGGCTGGGGCTGCCAAGAGGGATGAGCTGGATCCGGCTGAGCATCCCCTGGGGTCAGTTTCTCTGGAATTTGGGATGTGCTGCCCTTTCCACAGGGTTGGGAAGCCAAGGGCTTTTCCCACAGTTCCAGTTTTTCACCAGGAGCCTGTCCTGAGCTCCTTTAGTCGGGATGTTGGGAAAAACTTCATTTTTCCATGGAAATTCTTGCTGGTCCATAAATATGATGGGGAATGGGATCTCTCCAGGTTGGAAGAAACCTGGATAAATGTGGAATTATCAGGGATGGCCCCAATGCTTGGATTTGCATCCTAGTGGATCCGTGAATTCCAGATGCTGTTTGCAGAGGGCTGGAGAAGTTTGGGATTCAGGCAGGAATGCTGGAATTCCCACCCAAGGGCGGGGCTGGTTTCCCTTTGGAATGGCTGGAATTGCTTTGGAATTGCCCCATCCCAGCTCACAAATCCAGATCCAGCAGCTCCTCCCAGCCCTTGGAATCCTGGAATATTCCCCTCAACTGCCACAGTTAGACCCAAATCCTTTGGATCTGATCCAGGTATCCCAGATTTCCCAGCAGTGCTTTTTGGGATCTGAGCATTTTCCACCTTCCTGGAGCATCCCTTTTATCCCGGAGCATTCCTGGATTGCCAGGAAATCCCTTTTATCCTGGAGCATTCCTGGTGTTCCAGGAAATCACTTTAATCCCAGATCATTCCTGGATTCCCAAATGAGGCTCAGAGAGAAATCCCAATCATTACAAAGCTTCTCCAGAATATTTCATATTCCAAGCACTGCCTAATTCCTTGACTTCTGTAGGAAAAATCCTAGGAGTGGGGTTGGGCTTAGATCTGATGTGGGAAACCAGGGATTTGGGAAAGGTTTTGGAATTCCAGAGGTTTAATTTGGAGGAAAAAGCTGTGGAATAGGAGGGGAGAGGGAAGTGAGGAAAAGGCTCTTTTCCAGCTGAGCTCAGCACAGATTCCATGGGATGAATCCTGCCTGGAATTTGGGGCATTTAAAGAGGCTTAAAAGTATGGAAGGGACAGAATTTCCCAGGAATTTTGTAATTCAGGGATCAAACCTTGCTGTCCCTTCAGTTCCAGTTGGGAGCAAGAAGTGACAGTGGAGAAAAGTTCAACTGGGCTGGAAAAAATGGGAATATTTTAGTATTCCCTGTGCTGCCTGATCCCAGAGTGTGGAATTTCCAGGGAATTTCCCTTCAGCAGCTCCCGATACAATTCCACTCCAATTCTTCCCTCATTCCCAGGAATTTGGCTGTTAGAGCAGTGAATTTTCCACATTTTTATCAAAAGCCCATTTCTTTCCCTGTCTTTTCCAAGTCAGATTCCCACCATTCCTCCCCCACCCGAACTGGGATCTCCAAAGATCCGGATTTCCTGGAAGTGCTGGGAAAACTCCAGCCAGGAAAAAATCCCTGGGATTTTCCAGGAGCGCTTTTTGTTTCCTGGGAATCCGGGAGGGAATTCCAACCCAGAGTTTGGATCTCATCTTCCTTCATCTCCCTTTTCCCAGCTTTTTTTAGGGTGAGGAGGGAATTCCCAGTTTGAATCCAGGAGAACAGGTTTATCCCAGGAATTGGAATTTGGCAGAACTTGGTGGTGGGGGGAGAAAAACAAGGAATTTTTTGCTTTTGCTCAGTTTTCATGGAAAAATCTCATTTTTTCCATTTGGGAGCAGCTCTCAGGCCACAAAAAAAACAGGAATTATCCCTAAAATCCTCATTTTATTTGAAATCCCTGTTGGAAGAGGTGACTTGGGGAGAGGAGTGGGAATTTCGCTGCTGTTCCTTCATCCGTGCGCGTTCCCTGTGAAATTCCCCGAGGATTTTCCACCCCACGCCCAGGAAAAGTTGGTTTGGGTTATTTTTTTTTTTGGGATGGGGGGGAAGGAAAGGAGGAATTAATGAGCTTGGAGCCGTTGCCATGGCGACCTGTTGCTAATGGATCTCTGGGGTTCCCTCTCCACCTCCAGCCGCTTTCCTGGGAATATCATTCCCATGGCAACGGATGGCGCTGATCCCGCCCGGGCCGCTGCCTTAGGAGGGCACAAAAAGCTCCTTCTGCCATCAGCCCGGGAATTTTTAGTGGGAAAAAATTCCTGCTACTCCAGAGAGTTTTGTTGATTTGGTTTTTTGGGTTTTTTGGGGTTTTTTTAATGCTTGGAGCAAAAATTCCCAGTTTGATCCCACTTTTTTTTGGTTTTTTTTCATCCCAAATCCAGCCCTCACCTCCTATGTGTTCTTTGCTGCCTCCTCTTCCTCACCTTTCCCCTTGACCTTGGAATTTTGGGAGAAAGGCCTGGGAAAAGTGGGAATTTTGTGCTGGGATAATGAGGCACGAGGGGATTATTGGTCCCCTTGACCTTGGAATTTTGGGCGAAAAGCCTGGGAAAAGTGGGGATATTGTGGCGTGGGATAATGAGGCATGAGGGGATCCCCTTGACTTTGGAATTTTAGGAGAAAAACATGGGAAAACTGGGAATTTTGTAGTGAGATAATGGGGCACAAGGGGACCTCCTTGACCTTGGAATTTTGGGAGAAAGGCCTGGGAAAAGTGGGAATTTTGTGCTGGGATAATGAGGCACGAGGGGATTATTGGTCCCCTTGACCTTGGATTTTTGGGAGAAAAATCTGGGAAAGGTGGGAATTTTGTGCTGGGGTAATGAGGCACAAGGGGAACTGCTCAGAACTTCTAATTCCTTAAAAAAATTCCCCTTCCTGGCTTGGCTTTCCATTGCCTTTGGATGCTAAAGATTCCATCAAATTCCTGCCTCCCTCTTCCCAGTCCAAAAGGATTTGGGTCCGAATGGATCCCTTTGGATGAGCAGGATTGTGAGGAGCTGCTGCTCCAAGGAAAATCGGGTTTTTTTCTCTTCCAGTCCAGGGAAGGTCACTCATTATCCAAAGTTTTCCTGTCCCGTGGTCATTTACAGTGCATTCCTTGTTTTCCAAAGGCTCCTCCTGACTGGATGGCTTGGCTAGGGAGCCTGGAATGTTTGGATCCTAATTTCGGATTTATCTCCCAAGGTTCTGGAGTTCAAACCCTTTTCCGACCTTTCCAGAGGCTGTGGCTCGATCCACCCTGGAATGCCAGCAGGATCAGCACCATCCCAATTTTTAGGGATTTACAACCCAATCCGAAGCTTCTTGCTCTTCCTTTTCCCCAAATTATTCCTGGAGCCCCCTCCCAGTCCGAGCAGTCCCGCAGTTTTCCGTGTCCTTTCCAGATTCCCGGCGGTTCCTGGAGAGGAAAGGTGGGATTTGAGGGAGATTTATGGATTCTGGCAGCTTTTCCAAGGATGTTCCAGCATCCTTGACCTTGGAGGAGAAGCTGGGCAGCACTGCAGGTTCCCGCTCAGCTCCTTGGCGTGAATTCCCAGCCTGTCAATCCCCAAAATGCTGATTTCGGGATTTTAGCGGCGCGTTAAAAATCCGGGATAATTACCTTGGAATTAGATCATTCCATGGGAGAGGTTCACAGCTGCTCCTTCCTAATCCGCGGGGCTGATTTGGGCTTTATTCCCTATTTCCTCTCGGATTGTTCGAAGGGAAAATAAATTGGCTTCATTAAAAAAATAAAAAGATGGAATTATCACTTTTCCAGCAAATTTGGGCCGTGATTAAATCCTTCCATGGTAAAAAAAAAATCATTCCAATTATTGGAGAGGGAATTTTCTCCAACCAAAGCTTAAGTGGTCACCCTTGGCTAAATTCCACCTTTTATCAATTTAATTGGAAAACATTCATTCCATGAAATAATCTGGGAATGCTGGGAAGGAATCGCCAGTTGCCAGGACAACCCATTTCTCCCTGGCTCCCTTTTTAATCCTCATTTTTCCTCCCCCCTTTCTTTCTCCAATGTCACTTTGGATCATATCATCCTGACGGGAGATTGCATTATTTGGGAATTCAGGCGGCCTGGATGGAAAGGCAGAGGGAATTTTGGGAACTGAGTGGAATTTAGGGAGCTGCTCCTACATCCGTGCCTGTCCTCCATGGAAGGTCACGGGGAGGAGTGGGAATGACAGGGAAATCTGGGAAATCAGTGGGAGCAAAGAAGAGGCGTCTCCTCCCTTATCCCAACACCTCATCCCAGCAGATTCCAGCTGGGAATGTCCTGGAATCCAGGTGGGATTTGTGACATGGGACACAGTGTGGGATCCATGGGATCCATGGGATCCGTGAGCTCCCACTCAGGGAAATTCCAGTGGCAGAGTGAGGGTGGCTCAAGTCCTGCCAGATCCAGGATTTTCCTGGAAAACCACTTCCCTCTCTCCCATCCTTTCTCCTCCCCACAGAAATGATCGGGATTTCAGGTCAGGATCGAATTTTGGTTCATTAGGAAGGAAATAATTCCAGAGGAAGTCCTGGATGTCACCTCAAAGGGAAGGGTTGGTGGCAGGTCCATCCACATTCCATAGGAATGGGAAAAGGAACCCTGGCAAAATCCTGGGAAAGATCCAAAGCCTCCAGCACAGCCTGGGCCAGGCCAAATCCCAGAAATCCCTGGATTTGGTCATTCCAAGGAAAGCCTTGGCTCAATGTCCCAAGGGTTTGACATCCCGGGATGAGCAGTGGCTGTGTTGAAAATCCAAGGAGAGGATTCCTGTTTTTCCACTGGGAAAAATGGGAAAAGCTCTGGAATACATCCAGGAGTGGAGCAGCAGTGATTTCCAGGGAGATCATTTTGGAGCTGGATTTGGGGGCTGATCCCACATCCCACAATTTTCCCACAAATCCCAGAGCGCTGCCAGCCCGGATGTTGGAATTTTGGCATGGATGATGTGGAATTTTTGGGAGTAAACACCCGACTTCAGAGATCAGCCTGAAAAAGAAAAGCCTCGAAAACAAGGTTATTCCTAAAAAATCTTGGATTACTTGGAATCCACAGCCATCCCAGCCTCCTCTGGCTGCGGAGCTCCGGAGGGGATAAATCCATTCATCCCAACCCCGCTCCTGATCCATAATTTATGGCCCAACATTTGCTCTGGAAAACATCTCCGCGTGTTCCCTGCCAGGACCTTTGGATCCCGCGGGATTTTCCCTGTTTAATGAGTCCCGGGGGCGGCAGGAGGGGTCAGCAGAGGGGGAGACTCCGAACGCCTCCGCTCCGGGTTTTTCTCGCTCCACTTTTGTAGGAATTCTCCTCCCAGCCAGCGAGATCAAAGGAAAAAGGGAAAACAAATCCACGGAGCCACTTGTTGGGATTTCCCTTCGGAGACACCTAAATTGCAGCTTTGCTTTTCCATCTGCTAATTACCCATTGTTGGATTTTTCCATTTAATTTGTTGGTTGTTCCCTTTTTTTTTT
>VXBR01003468.1:26239-61804 GCA_013400215.1 Cisticola juncidis
TTTTTTTTTGGGAGAGCTCGGTTCTGCGGGAAGCTGACCCGTCCCATCCCAAGGATGCTGAGGAATGAATCCATGTAGGATCATTCCCGTTTTTCTGCCCCCCTCCCTCGCCCTCGTGGCTCTGGCTCCAATGGGATGATTTATTTTCCATTTGCCAAAGGATGGAATAATCCATATCCGTGTGCCTCCGGCTCTAATCCCTCTTTTTTTCTCCTGGGGCGATTGCATTCCATGTGGGAGGGGCCTTAAAGCTTTTTTAGGGAGGGAGATTCGGAATTAAAAACCAGGCTGGAAATGCAGACTGGAATGTGAAGAATATTTTGATTCAATTTGTCCTTTCCCCTTGATTTTGCTTGAATTCCAGGTAAATCCAGGAATTCCTAAATCCTATGAAAGCTCCTCTTTCCCAGTTTGAAGCCATTCCCCCTTCCTGGGAGGGAGGGAGGGAGCTTTTAAAGGAAAAAGAACTACGGGAAAGTTTCAGTTTTTCCCTCTTTGAGCAAAATTCCTCCAAAATCTGATAAATCCTGGATAAAACCAGGTGATTCCACACCAACCTTGGTTTTTCCCAGTGCTGGGCAGGAAAGGAGCAGGATTGGCTCCAAGGAAAAGTTTGGGAAGAGCAGGGAGGTGTCAGGGTTTCCCCTTCCCCGATGGAAAGGGAAAAATGCCCGGAACCCTTCGGTGTTCCCGAGCTTTGTCAGGAAATCTTTCCTAACGATTTCACTGCTCCACCCGGGGCTCCTGGAGGGTTTGCAGGGAAGGACATGGGAAAAGATGGATAACAACAGGAATCCTGCAAGGACTCCGGCCAATTTTCCTTCGCAATCCAATTTGCACAGGCAGGATGTGCCACTGGAAATGCCAGGGCTATTTATGGATCCCGGGATCCAGGGGAAACGTAGGAAACTTCGGGATTTTGGCAGCTTTGTGGGGGTCTGGGAGGAGGGAAAAGCTGGGAATGGCCTGGAGGGAGCTGGGGCACATCCAGCCCCATTCCCTGCCTGAGGAATCCCAAATCCTGCTCCTTCCTTGCCTTTTGTTCTCCCTGGCTCATCCATATATGGGGCTTTTCCAGGAGGAACCTCCCAGCAGGACTCCCAACTAAACAGTGGCAGCATCCCAGGATTTCTGCAGCTCCAGGCTCCCAGAAAAGCCTCCAGCTGGAATTAGGAGCCCCTGGGAATTCAGAATCCCAAACAGTTCTCTGGCCATGTCAAAGTCTCACCTGGAATTTGCTTGGAAGTTGCTGTGGCTGGAAAGCTGAAAGGAGAAACCTCTGGGATGTGGGAGTTCCTGGGATTGGGTCATTTTGAGGAGTTTTTCCTATTTTTCCCCTTTTTTTGGTGGCTGTACAAAGCTCCCACCTCTGGTAATGGATCTCTCCATGGATCCCCGTTTTGGGCAATCCAAAATCCGGTACCTGCAGGGATGGGGCTCGGAATTCCTGCCGGCAGTCAGATGGTGCAGCCAGAATTCCCAGATTTTCGGGGGTTGGATCACAAAGGAAGAGGAATATTCCCTCTGCTCCATGAGCAGGGAAGGGCTGATCCATGAGGGAAACTGGCACAGATTCCCAGGAAAGCTGTGGCTGCCCCTGGATCCCTGGAATTGTCCAAGCCCAGCTGGGACAGTGGGAAGTGTTGGGATTGGAACTGGATGAGCTTTAAGGCCCCTTCCAATTCCAGACCAGGCTGGAATTAGGGATCAGTGGCATCCCAAACTTCCCAGTTCCATGGGATCATCCCCTGGATTGTGATGGTGGAGTTGGGATAACGAGGGCAGGGTTTGATCCTGGATGTGTTGGTGTTGTATTCATGGATATCAGCTCCTCTTGTCCTAAGGGAGAGGAGGAAAAGCAGGAAGAGAAGTGGGAAAACCAAAACTTTTCCATCCTTCCCATCCCTGTTTTCACAGGATGGGAAATATCCCACTCCAACCATAAATCCCCATCCCTGAGGGGAATTTTTTCCCCTCTGGAAATGGAATTTTGTGCTGGCATATCCTGGCAACCCTCCCACGTGGGAGGCACCGGAGGCCGACTCATCCCATAATTATTGGATATTGGACTGGGAGCAGCTTCCTCTGCATCCCAGAGCATCCCGGGATCAGACAGGCAGGGAAGGAAATGGGAATTGGCATTTTCAGGGATAATGATGGCATCATTTCCTCTGGAGCAGCGGGAAAGCCGGGCTGATCCATCAGGGCTGGGGATGTGGAGTTTGGGCTTGGCTGGCACTGGGGAATTCATGGAATCATGGAATGGGTGGGAAGGGGCCTTGAAAATAATTTTGTTCCACTTCCCACCATCCCAGGCTGCTCCAAGTGCTCAACCTGACCTTGGACAATTCCAGGGATGAGGCAGCCACAGATTTTCTGGGAAACTGGGGCCTCCCCACCTTCCCAGCCACAGCTTTTTTCCCAATTTTCCATCCAAACCTTCCCTCTGGCACAGAAGCTCCATCCCCACCCCCCATCCCATTCTCCAGAAACCTCAGATTGCTTCCCAAATCCTTCCCAGATCCCAGGAGTGGGCACTGAAAGGAATTCATTGCTTCAAATGAGCATCCCAAAGTTAAATTTTGTCCAGTTCCCATTCTCAGGAATTTTCTGGCCAGTTTGGAGAAGGAAAAGTGTCTTAAAATCCAATTTTATTGACTCATCCTCTCCCACACATCCTGGCTTTGGGAAAAGCTGGAATTTGGTTATGGGAGGGATCCATTTGGAGCAGGAGCTGGGAGCTGCTCTGGGCTCATTCCAGGCTGGCTCCTCTCTCCCATGGGATGATGGTGATTTTGGGGATTTTGGGAATATTTGGGTTGGGATGCTCTGACCGTGTGGAGCTGTTTGCATTTTGCTAGTGGAGCTTCCCACTGATCCTGGTTTTCCTTGAGGATAATTTGCCCTTGGCAAGCCAAAATTTTCCAAAAATTTATTTCAGAATTGGATTAGTTGGTTTTAAACTTTGATAAAAGTCAGATTTTGGCTGGGGGGATGCTGGATTTGGTTGATTTTTCCTGGAAGTGGGATTTTTATCCCTGAAAACAATCCATGGTGCTGAGGTCTTTCTGCTTTTCCACGCTGCTTTCCCAGACTGTGTCCATTAAATCCCAGAAAATCTCTTGTCACTGCTCCCCTGGGACACTTCCACCTGATTTTTTTCCCTTTCCCTTTATCCTTCCATCCCCTCTCCCGCCTTTCCCTGCTCTGCTTTTCCCGGGAGTTCAACCTCTGGTCACAGCCAGGTCAGAGCAGGATTGAAACGAGGCCAGGCTCTGTCCCAGTTGGAAAATGAGGAATATTTTTTGCTCTTGGAAAACATTCCCGACGTCACTTGGCGTTAGGCACAGCACCACCGCCAGCCCATTCCCGGTGTTCTCTGGGAAATAGCGGATTTCTGCATTTTCCAGTAGAAACCAGGCAGGCAGGAATTGTTCCTCTGCTGCTTTTCCATGTTATTTTTCCTGGGAAAAGTCTCTCCTCAGGGAGAAGGGATGGGATCGCTGAGGATGGGATTGCTGGGGATGGGATGCTGATGTTTCAAACATGCTGGGACTCGAGGATTTGGCCACAACCAAAATCCTGCTCAATTCCTCTTGGGATTTGGGAATCCTCTAAAATCCCGTGGGATTTAAGGCTGAGAAGGGGCAGTGGAGAGGGAAAAGAGCATGGAATATTTGGGATCAGCAGAACCTGGGCTGCTCAGGCCTTTGGGGACATGCCAGGGATCCCAAATCCCCCTTTTCCATGGAGCAAAGGCTGGGAATGCCAAGGGCTGCTGCATCTCCCAAAATTCCACCCCAAATTCGGAATTCCAGCCTCATCCAGGCTGGCAGCTCTGGGATTTCCAGACGCCCTCTCCCTGCTCCGTCCTCTTTCCATCGGGAAAGGTTAGGAACAACCTGGATTTGGGATGGGAATCCAAAGGGATCCATCCCTCGGCTTGGGGGGAGGCAGCACCCTTTGGAATGGGATCCCCCCAGGTTTTTCTGGTCGCCGCCGCCGCCACCTGCGCAGACATTCCCGGCCTCTGGCACAGCCCGGAGCCTCTGGAATTGTCCCAGGCGCAGAAATCCGAGCGGGCGCTTTAATCCTCGGCTGCGCCAGGGAAAATCTCAAGGTCACGGCGAGGCTTCGGTTCCCCCCGCTCCTGGAATCTTTCCTTTTATGTGGGAATTGCCGGGATGGCTCCGCCGGTGTCCCTGTCCCCTCCTCCATCCCGGGAATCGCCGCTCCATGGGTGTCCCCAAAGGAATGTGCTGGGGGGGATGAGCAGAGCCGGCCCGGGGCGCTCCGCTCCTTTTTCCCACATCTTGAAAAATCTTGGAGAGGCTGGAGCGCCGGGAATTCTGCGCGCCGGGCTCTCCACAGGGCGGGAACGCGCGGAGCCATCGCGGAGCCCCGGGAATGCTCGGCGGGCAGGGCAGGGCGCGGTGCGACCCCCGCTCCCCGCGGGGCATCCCGAGCCCCCCGCGCGTCATTCCAGGCGGGATGGGCCGGGAAGGAGCCGGGGCAGGCACAGCTGCGCCGCGGCAGCCACGGCACCCGGGGCAGGAATGCGCGCCCGGGCTCCCGCCGGGAATTCCAGCCCCGCGGGATTCCCATTCCCACCCTGCACACCCCGGCGGGGGAGGGGAGCAGCTGGGAGCCCCCCACACCCCCCGGGATCAGGGAATTCCTGGGTGGGAAGGGGCCAAGCCCATCCCAGACCCCAGCGAGGTCCTGCGGGGGCTTCCCCGAGCCCTTCCAGGCGGGAATGGCCGTGGCCACTCGGGATCCAGGGAATCAGGGTGGGATTCCGGACCCGTCTGGAACGCCACGGGCTCTCCCTCCTGCCAGGGGAGCCCTGGCACAGATTCCCAGAGAAAAGGGTGGAAAAGTGTCCAAGGCCAGGCAGGACGAGCCTTGAATCAGCCTGGGATATGCGGAATTCCCACCCTGCCCGTGGGGTGGGATGAGCTCTAAAGTCTCTCCCAACCCAAACCATCCTGGGATTCCGGGATTACTTTTTTTCCCAATCCATTGTCCTTTTGGTGCTGCAGATCCCACCCTGCTCCCACCATGGGCACGGGGACGTGGGACACAGGGGACACTCAGTGCCACCCGGGCTGTCCCAGAAGGAGCTGGATCCATTTGAAATTCTGGACAGGATTTGGGAAAGCAGGGGAGAGCTCCCGGTGTGTGGGGAATCCATGGATACCAAAGTGGGGGAGATTCCATTGTGCAAACTGGGAGATTCCATTGTGCAAACTGGGAGATTCCTGCCCCTGGAGCTGGGAGATTCCCACCCATGGAGCTGGACTCATCCCAATGTGGAAATTCAGGATTTTTCCAGGTTTCCTTCCTCCTCCTGCCTCCTTTTGGGATTCTCTGGTTTGACTGGGGGGTTCACTACTGATTCCTTGTCCCCATGGGCATTCCCAGCTGGGAATTCCTGCTGGAAAGGCTCAGTCCTTACCTCGACCTCAGCCTAAAATATCCCTGATGTTCCCACACTGCAATTCCCGGCCAGATTTCACATTTTGGGATGCACTGGAAGAGATTTTAGGGCTGAGGGGTTTCTCCCAGCAGAGAATGAAATTCCAATCCTCATTCCCTTGGTGTATTCCCATTTTCCTGCGTGTTCCAGCCCTTCTCCCTGTCCTGCTCCCTGCTGGCAGCCGGGATGTCTGATCCACAGGGAATGTTGTTTTCCATAGGGAATGTTGTTTTCCATAGGGAATGAACGATGCTGAGGCTGCTGTTTTGGTTTGCTCCCTGCTCCCATTATCCCACCGGTGTTTTTCCATGCCTTGGAGCCAGGATTTGCTGCTTGGGAGCCTCGAGGAGGGATGAGAGTGACGGGAACTCAGGTCAGGAATGCCGGGAGAGGCTCAGGGCCAGCTGTGGAGGTGATTTCCAACATCTGGCCTGGCTAAACACAGCACAGAATCCCCTTGGAATGGGCCAAGCAGGGAAATTCCCACTCCTGGAGGCTCCTTCCTGAGCATTTCCCACCTCTGGAGGTATCCAAGGAATACCTGGATGTGGCACTCGGTGCTCTGGGCTGACAATGTGGGATCAACGATCCTGGAGGGTTTTTCCAACCTCAGTAATTCCGGGATTTTTTGGAGAGGGGAAGCACTGCTGGAGGCATTTCTGTCCCGGTGTGCTCCGGGCTTTGCAGCAATCCCAGGATTTTTTCCCGGGATTTCTGGCGATATCCGGTAGCCAGCGGGTTTCACCCCCAGCCACCCTTCCCTCTGCATCTCGCAGAATCTCCCCTTCGGCCCGAATTCCAAATAAACATTGCCATGTTTGGAAATCTCCCTGCCGGCCCCCCCTTTCCTCCCGGCAGGAATTTTGGCTGGAGGGTGACTGACTCATCACGATCCCTTCCCAAACAGCAGAAATTCCCAACGGAGCCGGCCGGGATCCGCGGGAACTTTGGATACCACCGAGTCCCTGCCATTCCCACCCCTTTGCCCTCCAGGTGGATTTTCCCTATCCCTGGATTTTCCTGGGCAGTCAGAGCTCCTTTGCCAACCCTTGGATGTGCAACTCCACAGGGTGATCCCAAATTTGGGAAGAACTTTTCCCACTTAAACTCTTCCCAAGGCTGCGTTCATCCCTCTTTCCTCCATGGACAGGGTTTTAATGGAAAAATTCCCTTTTCTTGGAATCCTGCTGAGCAGGGGCTTGGGGAGGTGGCCAAGAATATGAGTCAGCCTGGCTCATTGATTAATTAAATAAGTAATTAATTAACACACTGCAAATTGCTCTTAGGGATAACCTTCGAGGTGTAATTAGAGGGGTGCAGTAATTAGCCAGGCTGGAGTGGAGGGGAGAATTCCCAATCCCAGCTGGGATCCAGAGCTGCCTTTGGCAATCCACAGGGACAAATCTCTGCTGCCTTGAATGGATCAGATCAATTCCCAAAATTCCTGGTTTTCCAAAAATAGGAGAGATGGAGGGATGATGAACCAACAGTGGTGAAGGGTGGATTTATGGGATTTTGGATTTATGGATTTATGGGGTTTTGGGAAGGAATTCCTTCTGGGAAGGGTGGGAAGCCCTGGCACAGATTCCCACAGGAGCTGTGGCTGCCCCTGGATCCCTGGCAGTGCCCAGGGCTGCTGTTCCATCCTTATGCATTGGGGTTTTCCTTACTCTGGGAATGCTGGGATCAGTCTGGCTGGCTCCTGGTGACACTTCCATAGAGTCACAGAGGGTTTGGAGGTTCCCTAAATCGTGGGATGTTATGGAATCGCCGAGTCATGGAGTGCTTTGGGTGGGAAGGGACCTTGAAGCTCATCCATTCCCATTCCATGGCAGAGACACCTCCCACTATTCCAGGCTGCTCCAAGCCCTGTCCAGCCTGGCTTTGGACAATGCCAGGGATCCAGGAGCAGCCACAGCTTCTCTGGGAATTCCATCCCAGCCCCTCACAGGGAATATTTCCTTCCTCAAATCCAGTTTATATCCATTTATTCCCTCCTGTCCTGACCCTGGTAAAAGCCTCTTTCCACCATCCCTGCCAGTTCCAGATCCATGATTTGGGAATATTCCTGGGATATCTCACCAGAGCTGCCTCAGCTGAGGAGATCTCCTTGGCAGGGGCTGCCAGGAGCTCCCATCCCTTTTATCCATTGCTATTCCTGGAGAACACGATTTTCCAAGGCTGGGGAGCTGCATTTGGGCAGTTCCTTTAAATAACCCTGATGATAAAGCGTTATCCATGGAAGAGCCATCTGTTCCCTGTGCTCCCAGAGCTGCTCTTCCCGAATCCCTCCCTCCTTCCAGCCTTCCCAAAGTTTCCAGCTCAGGCTCTCCCCAGCCTGTCTCACCCATTCCAAACTTTTTTCCAGCTTTTTGTGCCCCAAATCCAGCTCCCCTGGGAGGAAAGGTTGGATCTTCACCTGAAGTGT
The DNA here is from genome assembly GCA_013400215.1 of Cisticola juncidis. Lineage (NCBI taxonomy): Eukaryota > Metazoa > Chordata > Aves > Passeriformes > Cisticolidae > Cisticola > Cisticola juncidis. The sequence continues at coordinate 34,147 of VXBR01003468.1, forward strand.
CAGGGGCAGCTTCCCTTGGAATTCCTGCCTCGTTCCACATGGATCTGGAGCAGAGGGATCAGTTCACCTTTCATGATCTCTTTCCTGTGTTCCCAGATTGTGCAGGGCAGTTTTGTCCCACATCCCTCCAGCATTCCCAGTTCCCACCATTTGCTTCCCTACCTGTCCCACCCATCCAAGCCCTTCCAGGCCACTTTTCACAGCTTTTTGTGCTCTCCAAATCCACCTCTCCTTGGAGGAAAGTTTGTAATCTTCACCTGAAGCACCGGGATCAGCTTCCCTTGGAATTCCTGCCTGGTTCCACATGGATCTGGAGCAGAGGGATCAGTTCACCTTTAATGATCCTTTCCTGTGTTCCCAGATTGTGCAGGGCAGTTTTGTCCCACATCCCTCCTTCCCTTCTAAAATTTCCATCTTTGGCTTCCCTACCTGTCCCACCCACCCAAGCCCTTCCAGGCCACTTTTCCCAGGTTTTTGTGCTCCCCAAATCCAGCTCTCCTCGGAGCAAAGGTTGGAATCTTCACCTGAAGCTGCGGGAGCTGCTTCCCTTGGAATTCCTGCCTCGTTCCACATGGATCTGGAGCAGAGGGATCAGTTCACCTTTCATGATCTCTTTCCTGTGTTCCCAGATTGTGCAGGGCAGCTTCTTCCCTCATCCTTCCTTCTCTCCAGCATTTCCAATTCCCACCATTTGCTTCCCTACCTGTCCCACCCATCCAAGCCCTTCCAGGCCACTTTTCCCAGGTTTTTGTGCTCCCCAAATCCAGCTCTCCTCGGAGCAAAGGTTGGAATCTTCACCTGAAGCTGCGGGAGCTGCTTCCCTTGGAATTCCAGCCTCGTTCCGCAGGGCTCACGTGGATCTGGAGCACAGGGACTGGTTAACCTTCACCAGGGCAGGCGGAGGAAAGGTTGGGAAATAATTCTGCTGGAATGTTTGGACTCGGGGAGATGACATTAGAGCGGGTAAATGTCAGAGGGAGTTTAAACAAGGAGCAGCTCCTGGAGGGCCGTGCGTTCCTCGGGTGGATTGGGCTGCAGATCCACCTCCCTTCCACCCGGAATCTCTGAGCAGGGCTCCTATTCCCACTTGGAATTCTGGCCATGAATCTGCTGCTCCTTTCCCCCTCCCCTGCAGCCCAACTTTTCTTTGGATCCCACTTGTGCTTTCCCATTTTTTCCCACCTTGCTGTGTTGGCTGGGCCCCTCCCCAATGCATTTTCCACCTGGATTTTCTGGAGCATTCCAGCGTCTCCAGTGCCATTCCCCACCTGGAATCCCTCAGGAGCAGGATCCATCCCCCAGGATAAGGATCCACTCTCCAGGATCAGGATCCATCCCTGAGGAGCAGGATCCATCCCTCGGGATCAGGATCCACTCTCCAGGAGCAGGATCCACTCTCCAGGAGCAGGATCCATCCCTCGGGATCAGGATCCATCCCCCAGGAGCAGGATCCATCCCTGAGGAGCAGGATCCCCCCTCCAGGATCAGGATCCACCCTCCAGGATCAGGATCCACTCTCCAGGAGCAGGATCCATCCCTGAGGAGCAGGATCCACCCTCCAGGAGCAGGATCCACCCTCCAGGATCAGGATCCACCCTCCAGGAGCAGGATCCACCCTCCAGGAGCAGGATCCATCCTCCAGGAGCAGGATCCATCCCCCAGGAGCAGGATCCATCCCTGAGGAGCAGGATCCATCCCTCAGGAGCAGGATCCATCCCTCACCAGCCAGATTCCCACTCCCAGCTCATCTCCCAGGGTTTCCCCGCTCCGTGGCTCCCATCCTCCACCCCTGCTCCCAGCAATTACTCAGCTGTTTCTCAGCTGTTCCCTGGAGCGGCAGGGATGAGAAGGCAGCCGGGATATTCCTCCCAGGGATTTTTTTCCCTGTTTTATGGCTGGGATAAGCTGCTCCGAGCCCTCGGAACAGCTGTGGCTGGGGGAGCCGCGTGCCGGGCGTGGCAGCGCCGAGCCCCGGGGCTGCAGGTGCCTCTGTGTGATCCCTGCTCCTCCTGTGGGGGATGATTTGATTCCCAAACTCTTCCAAACGAGCCTTGGGGAGGTGTGGGATTGGGGAAAGGCTGGGAAAATGGGATTGATCTCCTCTGGCTCCAATCCTGACAAATCCTCACATTCCCTGGGCAGCGCTGGTTCTCCTGCTGGGTTTTCCCGAGGCTGATGGATCCCCTGCTCCCCTCCCTCCCTCTCTCCCTCTCTTTCATCTCCCGGGATTTGTTTGCAATCCCGTGGATTTGTTTGGATGGGATTTCCTGGGTTTCCGTGGCTGAGGGCGCCCCGGCTGTGCGCTCTCTCCTCGCTGCTCTAACAAATCCTGCAGCTCCCACAGCCCAGGTTCGGCTTTTCCTGGCCAAAAGCTGGATTTCCCTGAGAGAATCCCTTCTCCCGAGGTTTTCCAGACCCTGCAAGCTCCTCATCCTCTGGGATAAACCCGTGGCACAGAGGAGGAGAAGCCAGAGCAGGCCGGACCCTCTCGTTCCCCTGTTGGTTCATTTTCCTCCAGAGGTGCTCCATGGAGAAGCACTGGAATTGTTATCCCGAATTTCCAGAGCTTGGCAAGCTTCAAGCAAAGCCTTCCCCGGCCCCTTTTCATTTCCCAAGCCCAATATTCCAAAGGAAATCCCTCTGCAGGCAGCTCATTCCTCCCCGTGGAGGTGGTGAGAGGTTAATCAGTGTAACCCAGGAGAAATCGGGAATTCCTTGGAGCGGGGCGGGCTCGTGTTTAACCCACCCGGGAAGGAGAACCCCAGAGGGGGACCCCGAGGATCCCAAGGCTCATCCCGCAGCGTTTTTGGGATGATCCGAGGGTGCCTCACTCCGGGATAACCCCAGGGATGCGGTTCCCAGGTAACCCAGGATAACCAGGATAACCCCAGGTGCGGCTGCCGCCCCCGCCCGCTCGGCAGGACCCGCAGGGCCTCGCCCACATTCCCGGGTTGCCCTTTCCTTGGGAAGCGCCTCGGCAGCGTTCCCTTGGCAACGGCGGCAGCGGGGATGGCGAGGGAGGGTGGGAGAGACACCGAACCCTCCCCCGGACACTGCCGGGCCCGGCCCCGAGGATCTTCCCGGGGTTATTTCCACAGCCCGGGGGTATTTTTAGCCCGGACACGTCCCAGGGATCGCGTTTCCAACAGGACCGGGGAACCGGCAGGGGGGAACCCTTGGGATTTACCCTGCGAGCCAAGCCCGGCTGCCAAGGGTGAGGTTGGGTTCCCCCGGCTGCCGCTCCGGCTGAACTCGGGGTTACCTCCAGCATTCCCCATCCTCAGGAATGACTGACACAGCGGGAAAAGCGCCAGAGCTTCTCCAGAGAGAGGGAACGAGTGAACTTTGTGCTCAGCCCTTGCTCTCCCTGCCAGCTCCGCTCTCCTCCTCCTCCTCGGTTCATTGATCGCTCCCAGGGAAGGGTTTTTACGGGAGGGTTTCTCCCTCTTCCCTTTCCCAATCCAGGAAACCAGAGGGGGGAAAAGGAGCTTGGGAAGGAATCTAGGCCATCCCATTGTGGCTCTACCTGGGGCTCAAAACCCCCGAGCTGGGCTTGTTTGAGGCTCTCGTTCCTGCCTCAGCCTCGTTTGATTTTATTTGGATTTTCCTTTGTTCACTCAGCTGGAACAGGCGGGCGCAGAGGGAGGGGAGAGCAGAGGATTCCAGTAACAGGGTTTTGGCAGCAAGTTGGGCATAAAACAGCTTTATTTGGGATTTTGCTCTTTTTTTATTTTTATTTTTTCCAGCAGATGAAAGGAACTCGTGGAGGGGCCGGGACAGGGGTTGGTGATCCCCAGGCTGTGTTGTATGAGTCGTGTCCCACCCCAGGAGTTGGGATCTTGCTGGGAATCCCTGTCCTTTTCCCTGGGAATCATTGGGAATGCCTGTCCTTTTCTGCTGGGAATCCCTTCCTTTTCTGCTGGGAATCCCTTCCTTTTCTGCTGGGAATCTTTGGGAATCCCATGTCCTTTTCTGCTGGGAATCTTTGGGAATCCCTGTCCTTTCCTGCTGGGAATCCCTGTCCTTTTCCCTGGGAATCTTTGGGAAGCTGTTGCTGACTGATCCATGGCTCCGATCTCGATGCATCCACCCCTCTCCCATGCCCACTGCCCCCAGGGCATCCCAAATCCTGGGCTAAACACAGCAGGGAGTTGAATCATGGCCTGGGTTGGGTTGGAAGGGATCTGAAGGATCCCCTAGTTCCAGTTTGGAGTTCCTGTTCCCGCTGTGGGATTTGACTCCCAGCTGGGAGCCACCCAGACCTGGCTTTCCCCCCATGGAGTTTCCTTTGGGATTCGCTTCCTGCAAACCCAGATTCTGCTGTTTTGGTGCCGTTTCCCTTCCCTGCTGATGGAAACCTCCTGTTTGGTGATTTTAATCATGTCAGGAGCCCCAAACCTCCCAGCTTCCCGGGGCAGGGTTTATTTTGGGATGTGTGTGCTGTGGCAGTGTGGGACCAGGGAATGGTTTGGGTTGGGAGGGAGCTTAAGGATCCTCTCATGCCATGGGCAGGGACACTTCCCACTATCCCAGGTTGTTCCATGGTCCAGCAACCTCAGTGTTCCACCCCTCCCCTCTCCCTCCTTCCCTGGCATCCCACTGAATTCCCCTGGTGGGACTGGATGGGCTTTAAAGTCCCTTCCATCCCATCCCACTCCGGGATTTTGGGAGCAAAGCTTTGCTGTCTGGATGCTGATCACCCCTCCCCAGCAGCCAGGGTGGGCTTCAGACAAACTGAGATCAGATAAACTGAGCTTATCCTGGGCTCAGCCTGGTGGGCTCGAGCCTAAACTGCTGTGCACGTGCTGAGGGGCTGAGCAGGAACCCTCAGAGCCAGCAGGCTCCGGGATGTTTTCGGGAGGAATCATCCCAAATGTCGAGCTGATCTCCAAATCCTGGTGGGAGTAAATGTCACTGGAATGGCTGAGCCTGTGCCAGGCGCTGGGGGGAGCTCGGGAAAGGCTGGTGCTGGCTGGAGCAGCTCCAGCAGGAGGGGGGAGCTCCGAGGATCCCATGGGGAGCAGCATTCCCGGGATGGGACAGGGACAGGGACAGAGCTCAGGGCTCTGCAGTGGGCTCCTCCTTCCTGTGGTGTGGAACCACCTTGGGATCTTGACTGGGACCTTGGAACAGTAAACTCTGGGGAGATTTTGGAGGGCATCTCCAAAGGGTGAGCTCCAGGCTCTGGAGTTCTCACCTTTGTTTTCCATCCCAGGGCAGAGGGGATGGATTTGGAGCAGCCAATCCCATTGGAGGGATGTTCCCATGAGGTGTGGATGGGGAGTGTTGGGTCCAAAGTGTGAAATTCCCTGTGACAGGCAAGAGTTGGATTCCTTGTAGGACAAGGGGTGATTGTTTTAAATTTAGCGAGGGAATATTTGGATGGGATGTTGGGAAGGAATTCCTGGCTGGGAGAGTGGGGGAGGTCCTGGCACAGATTCCCAGAGAAGCTGTGGCTGTCCCTGGATCCGTGTGAGTGTCCAAGGCCAGTCTGGACAGGGCTTGGAGCACCCTGGGATGGTGGGAGGTGTTGGGGTTGGAACTGGACAGGCTTTAAGTCCCTCCCAACCCAAACTGCTGCTCTTTGCTGGGAATTCTCCACAGGGACATTCCCTGTGTCACCCTCAGCAGGGACAGCTCCTCCCAGGAGCGCTGACGGAGCCTCCTCAGCATTCCCTGGGCTCGTGCTCATGGCAGGGAACCTCCCTTGGAGTGGCAGCTCCCAAAGAAACTTCCCGGAGCAGCTCCGAGCTCCGGATCTGCAGCAGGAGCCGGCCCCAGCTCCGTGCTCAGAGCAGATGGAGGGAGCAGCATTTCCCTCCCACGCTCCTCCCCAGGAGCCCCTTTGGAGCGATGACATTTTTCCTTTAACCCCCTGATATTTTTCCGGGATCTGAGTGAGCAGCCCACATACCAGGATGGGGTTTTTTCCCTCCCTTCCTTCTCTTCTCTGTCTCTCCCTGGATTCGGGGAAGGGGCTGCTCCGAGTGTTTCAGTCCTTTGGATAAGCAGGAAAAGCCACCCTGGTGCTGTGCACAGGATGAATTCCTCATCCATAGGAATTCCAGGAAAAGATGAGAGCTGAGGGGAAATCCCTTTGTGCTGCAGGTGTGGACATCACCCTCCCAAACCCCCCTCCATCCTCAGGTTCCTTTTTCCCAGGGAACATCCCCAAGGATTCAGTTCTACCAGACTTTCCATGGAGGAGGAATATCCCTGGAAGTATTTAAACTTCTGCTGCTTATCCCTCCCTCACTAAGTCCCAAAGCTCGTTAAATCCCAAGCTTTGGGGCAATGGTTTAATGTCTTAAGCCTTGACCTAAATGACCTGCTCTGTGTCCTAGGATTAGGAATGCTCTGGATTGGGAAGAATCCTCTCCAGCTTCCCAAACAGCTCTGCATTGGGAAGCTGGATGGGTTTAAAGCCCATTTGGGAGCAGCAATTGGACTTTTCCTGACTGGAAATCAGGAATCCTGATTGGATTTTTTTTCTAAAGCAGACTGGGAGGGTTGGAGTCAGCCTTTAAAAGCCTTATTCATCCCTAATCCCAAATAATTCCGTCTCCGTGGCTTTTAACGTGATTAAATCAGGGCAGGCTGTGACGACACCCGGCAATTCTCTGCTTCCCAAAGAATATTGGATTTAACCCGGGGGAGCCACAGGAGGGGAATTTGATGCTTGGGTTGGGCAGGGCTGAGTTCAGCCCCTGTTCTCCCTGGAATTCCAGGGTGGGAAAGCGGAGCCTTTTCCCCTCAGTTTTGCCTCATCCCTGGATCTAAAGCTGTTCCCATTCCCTGCTGGTGCTGCTCTCCACATCCCAGGATTTCCAGGATTTTCTTTGGGGATGGATGTGGTTGAAGGCAGAGTGGTGCCCCCTGCATTGTCATGGCCATGGATTTGTCCATCAGCAAATGCCAAATCCTTGGAATTGCATCCCCCTGGAACTGCATCCCCCTGGAATTGCATCCCCCTGGAACTGCATCCCCCTGGAATTGCATCCCCCTGGAATTGCATCCCCCTGGAATTGCATCCCTCTATCACCCTCCTGCTCCCCTCTGGAAAACGCAGGATCTCCCAGGAATAATTAGGGATAATTAGTTCTCTGTTCAGTGATCTCGTGCCAATCACTCAACCTCATTATGTCCCGATTCCTTTGTGCTTAAGCGGGGATAATCCGGGAAAGGAGCTTTCCAGAGGGTGCTGGGGGATAAACCCATTGGCAGCTCTGAGGTGCTGAGCCCCAGGGATGTGCCAGAATCCTGGGAATAGGGCAGGGAAGGGAGATCCTGGGGGGAAATGGGATATTTCAGTGCTGCCCCTTGTAACAGAGCCCTCAGGAAGTCACAATTCCCAGACAAGGGAAGCCCCAAGGCAGAATTCCCCACTGGTGAGAGGAAATCCTGGGATGGGGTTTATGTCTGCTCCATAAATTCACTTTGCTCTGATACATTCCCAAAGCTCTGCAAGTCCAAATTCCTCATGGATCTAAAAAATGTCATTTTCCAGGTCTTTTTTTTCTCCCTAATACCACCAACCCCTCAAAAAAAAAAAAAANCAGTATTTTTTCCTTAAAAGAAAGAAGGGAATTGCAACAGTTATAAACTGAATTTTTCCAAACCCCCAAAAAAAAAAAAAAAAAAAAAAAAAGGAATTGAATGAGCGTGAGGGGCATATCCAAGGGTTGGGATCAGGACTCAGCATTCCCAAAGCTCCCAGGCAGTTTGGGAAGGGACACTCCCACCCAAATTTGTCCCAGTGTCATCACAGCTGCCACCAGCTCCCAAAATCCAAGCCAGAGACATTTTCAGGGATGGATTTTTTTTGAACCAGGGTTTTCTCCATGTTTTTTCTGGAGCCTGGAAAGAGGGAGAACAGGCTTGGAATTCCTCATTTCCCTCAGGCACAGCAGATCCCTGATCTGTCTGATTTACCCTGGGGGGATTTAATTTAAGTCTGGTTTTTCTCTTTCCAATAATTTCTTCAGCTCCTCCCCACAGCAGCCACATCTCCTTTGGCACAAATTCCCCCAATACCAAAATATTCCCTCCCCACCGTGGCCTCCATCTGAGATTTAATATGCAGGGACCAATTGTGAGGGGAAAAAAACTGGATTTTTCCTTGATTTTCCCTTTCTGTTTAATCCTTCAAAATTCTGTTCAGTCCCAATTCAAAGCATTCCTGTGTTTCAGGGAAGATGCAACTTTGTCGTGGCAAAACAGCTGCGAGGAGACGTGAAAACAGAATAAATGGGAGAGCAGGATAAATGGGAGAGCAGAATAAATCAGGAGCCGGAGAAGGGAAGGAGCAGGATGCTTTTATCTGCTCCAGCATTGTCCCCAAATGTCCCCGTTTTCTGTCACTCCCAGCTCCTCTCAGATCTGCCAGACGGGGACGAGGCACTGCAGGGATGAGGAGAGATAAGGCAGTGGGGCTTGGTTAATTATTAATATTAATATTAATATTCCCCAAGGATCTCTGAGAGCTGTGGAGGGCTCTGAACCTGGGGGGCAAAGCTCAGATTTTGAATTTAGAATTTAGAATTTAGAATTCTCTCATTTGGCAATTTAGGCTCATCCTAAAGGCAAACTGGATTTGGGGTTTGCTGACAACTTGAGCTTTCTGGGGGGGTTTCAGGGCAACAAATCCCTGGGGGGAATCTCTGAGCCAAAATTCCCTTTCCATGGGGCAGCCACTCCTTCCCAGTTTGGATTAAAAGCCAGGGTGGTCTCCAGGGCCACCACCCAGAACAGGAGCAGTTTGTCCTCCTGCTGCCCTTCCCTCCCCACAGGCTCTGGGATTTCTGGAAGCACAGGCAGTGTTTGGGTTTAATTGGAACCTCCCGAGCTCCCCTGGGTAAAACCATCCTCAGGAAAAGATGGAAAAGGGAGATCAGGGCACTGCTGAGCTCCAGCAGGGGATGGGAGGTGGATCTGTGTCCCTGCTCTGCCACAATTCCATCAATTCCTCATTTCCTTCCCATCCTGATGTGGTTTTGATGGAGCTGGAACAGGAATTTGTGTGGGATGATGGAGATTGGAGGGATAAGGGGGATTTGGAGGCAGCTCTGCCTCCGTGGATTGCTGGGGAGGAGAGGGACGCTCCCCTCTCAGCATTCCCAGGAATCCCTTCCCAGCTCTGCCTCAGGAAGCTGGGAATGTCTTTGCCCTCACTCAGCAGGGTGGGATGGGGCCGGGGTGGAAAATCCCAAATGGGAACATTTGCCACCCTCATCCATGCAGGATGGAAACAGGGAAGCAGGAATTCCCACCTGGGTTAGAGAAATCCCCAAATCCCAGTGCAGAGAGGGGTTTGGGCTTTTGTCTGATTTGTTATCCAGGGATTTCAAGGCCTTCAGAGAATCCCGGGATGGTTTGGGTTGGGAGGGACCTCAAAGCTCACCCAGTGCCACCCCTGTGTCTGTTGGGATTTTTCCCAGCCTGGCTGTGCTTGGAAATGAATTCACACCTGACTTATGTTCGGATTTCTATCCAAGAAAAGATCCATCCAAGAGTTTGGCACAGGTATTTTAAATGAGTTCAGCCTGAGGTGGGAATTGCTGATTGGAGCTCGTGTTGGTTGCTGGCTGGAGCTCTGGGACTCCCGGGATTCCTTCAGCTTTGATTCCAAGCTTTGCTACTGAGAGGGGAAAACCAAAACTGATTTGGGTTGTTCCTCCTGCACACAGAATTCCCCAATTCCAGCTGAAAGCTGAGAGTGATTCCCTCTTGGAAATCACCCCCCAGCTCTGTTTTTTGGAAGGAGGAAATGGAGACAACCAAAAGTGCCCTGGCAGAGACTGAGAAATTCAGGCTCATCTTTGGTGGGCACCAATTCCTGCTCTCCTTTCCTTCCTGGGAATTCCCCTCCTCTCCATCCCATCCTCCCCTCCTGCTGCTCCATCCTCACCTTCCATTTCCAGCCCTGCCCGCTCTAAACCCGGGTGAAATCCATGGGAAAACCGTGCCTGGAGTGCTCTGCTGGATTTGGGCCAGCTCAAGTCGAGTCCCCAGATATACCTGAGCCAGGACTAAACCCTGAGTGCCACCACTCAACATTAAAATATAAAAAATCTGTTCCCTGCAGCCCCCTTGGGATGCAAACACAGGGGAGGATGGGACAAATCCACAGGATTTCCATCCCAATTTAATTCCATCCCAATTCCATCCCTGGCTCATCCAGGTCTGGTGCTCTCCAGGGCAAACACCTCTGGAATTTTAGAGCTGTTTATAAATTATATTTTGGGTGTTTTCCCCAATTTCAGACACCAAGCATGATCCCTAAGGAAACCCCCCCAGCCCTGGCACTGCCCCTCTGTTCCCCCCGATAATCAGCAGGGTCTTAATTAGTGGCAGGGCCTTAATTAGCAGGAGGAGGGGGAAGCTCTCCCCAAATTCCTCCTGGCCCCAAATCCACTTTCCCTTGCCCTGCTCCTCCTGTCCCGTTTGTGCAGCACCTGGAGCCTCCTGCCCTGGGAATTCCCTGCCGGAATCCCGCCCATCCCGAGGATCTGAGCTGAGAGAACTCGGGAAAAAAGGGAATAAAAAGGGGATTTTGTGCCCTCTTGGCAGCCCCCACCCCTCACTCCTGGTGAGGCACCACGACCTCGCTGCGGGGGAGTTCTGGGGGAGTTTTCCTTTATTGCTGTGTGAAAAGAAAAAGGGAAAAAATCAAAAAGCCAACAGTTTTCCATTAATCCCGAGCTTTGGGAGTCCTTTGTTTGGGTGATTTGTTTACAAAACCTCTCGGGGCTGGAGCTTTTCCCTTTGGAATGAGGTTGGAATGAGCTTGGATCCGTTCCAGGCTGGTTTTGGGGAGGATCTGGAGAATCCCAGGAGTGGGGATGGATGGGGCCAGCCCAGGGAGAGGCCGTGAAAAATCAGCTTTTATTTTTGGGACAATTCAAAAGGTTTGATAAAGAATAATAGGAGATAAATAAAGGGTAAACAGCTGGGTGTTTGGGATTTAGTTAAGAGTACTTTTATTATTTTTGGAGATATTTTAAAACATTTTTAATTACATTAGCTTGTTGTATATTTATATTTTTTTGGATTAATACACCATTATGTATATTTATCTTTTTTATAAAAGTATTTATATATTTTAGGAATTATTTTGCCCGGCCCCTCCTTGGGTTTGTTTTTTTAGAGTATCTGTGGTTTTTAGTTGTGCTTTTGGTATTTTTTTATTACTATCTCCAGTTTAGGCTTTGGTTCATATTTTTACAGATGTTAGGTGTTGATAGTTAACATGTTAGCAGTAGGGAGTTTATTATATGTTTATTGGATGTTATTTGAATTAAGTAGATAGTTTAATTATAAGTATGATTCTATATTAACTATTCTATTATTATCTTTAAGTTTTGATAATAGCAGAGATAAAAGCAGATTGTTTAATTATAATTATATATTAGCTACTCTGTAATTACTTTTAAGCTTTGTTAATAGAAATAAAAAGGAAAAAGGAAAAAGGGAAAAAGGGAAAAAGGGAGAAAGGAGAAGGGAAAAGGGAAAAGGGAGAAGGGAAAAGGGAAAAGGGAGAAGGGAAAAGGGAAAAGGGAGAAGGGAGAAGGAAAAAGGAAAAAGGGAAAAAGGGAGAAGGGAAAAGGGAAAAGGGAAAAGGGAAAAGGGAAAAGGAAAAAGGGAAAAGGGAGAAGGGAAAAGGGAAAAGGAAAAAGGGAAAAAGGGAGAAGGGAAAAGGGAAAAGGGAGAAGGGAAAAGGAAAAAGGGAAAAAGGGAAAAGGGAAAAGGGAAAAGGGAAAAGGAAAAAGGGAAAAGGGAAAAGGGAAAAGGGAAAAGGAAAAAGGAGGGGGCAGGTCGTGGGGAGGTCCAGGATTGTAGGATCACGGGAGTGCTGTGGATGGAAAATTCCCAAAATTCAGAATCCTGGAATCTCCTGGGCTGGAAGGGATCCCCAAGGATCCAACTCCTGGATCCCCGGTGTGTCCTGTGGGTGCCCAGGATGCTCAGGCAAGGACCACAAACTTGGAAAACTCAAAAAAAAATCCCATTTTCTTCTGTCCCTTGTCACCTCCTTCAGCCTCGCTCATTCCCAGCCCGGCTCAGGATCCCCCAGGGCTCCGCTCCAGGGTCGGGGCTGTGCCTGGAAAAGCTCAGCACATCCCAGAGCCAGGGAAAAGCGGGCAGGGAGCTCCTGGAGCTGCCTGCGCGTCATTCCCGGGGTGAAAAGGGCATTCCCCGTCTGGATGCGGCTTTGGGAGGGATTTGTCTCCTGCAGCTCCGCACGTGGCTGCCGCAGATGTTCCCGCAGGAATGTGGGGCTGCTGCGGATCCAGCGCCGGGAGCGCTGCCAGCCCCCCCGGCCCCAGCCCCAAATTCGCCTTCTCCTCAATTCCAAACCTTTCTCCTCAATTCCAATCCTTTCTCCTCCGAGTCAGGATCGCTGGGAATGGCACGGGATAAATCCAGGCATCCCTCTGTGTGTGTGTGTGTGTGCCAGGAGCTGTCCCTGGAGTTTGATTTTGTTTGGTTTTATTTTATNCAGAGCATCCCTGGAATGCTCTGGAATTCCCAGGATATCTCTGTGTATCTCCGTGCATTACTCACATTTTAAACTTCCCTCGGCCGCTCCTCCCATAAATATTTGGTTTTCCTTGGAACCAAACTGGGATTTAGGGCTTCGGGATTTTCCTCAGCCTCGGGATGGATCCATAATAACCAGGATCCGCCAAATCCCAGGGGTTAAAATCATGGGTTAAGTCTCCAAAATCCCCTGAGTGGCTTAAAAATAATAAGATTATGGGAAAACAGTGCCGTGATCTTGCTCCTGTTCAGTTCCTGGGTGTCAGGCCCACACATGGAATGAGGATTTGGGAATTTTTAAATGGAGCTGCTCCCTCTGGAGCACCTGAGAATTTGGGAATTGTGTCCCTCATTCCAAGGATGAAAGCCCTGGATTTGTCATAGTGGTGATGCCATTTCAGATTTCTTTTTGCTTATTGTTTTATTGTTTATTTGTTTATTGTGTTTATTGCAGGAATATTTGTAGGATTTGGGAGAGGGATGGTGGAGATCCATAATAACTGGGATTAAAATCCCAGTGGATTTGGAAGTGGAAAAGAACAGGTTAAAATCTCCTAAAAATAATAAGATTATGGGAAAACAGTGCCGTGATTTTGCTCTTGTTCTGTTCCTGGGTGTCAGGCCCGGGGCTCCCACCTCTCTCCAATGCAAAATGAAAATTTGGGAATTTTTAAATGGAGCTGCTCCCTCTGGAGCACCTGAGAATTTGGGAATTGTGTCCCTCATTCCAAGGATGAAAGCTGTGGATTTGGGACATCCCAGGGTTTTTTTATTATTATTTTTTTGCTGTTTTTATTGCAGGTATATTTGTAGGATTGGTGGGATGGATGGTGGAGATGATCTCCCTAAAAACAGGGAAGGGATTTCTGGGATGGCTGAGCCTGGGCTGGACCCACACCTCAGGAGGCTCCGCTGTTTTCTTTGGAACTGGGAAGTGTCTGGTGCAAAGGGAAAAATCAGGGATGGGGCCTGGTCTGTGCTGAGGGAATTTATAGAGAGATATTGAGGATGGAGCTTCCCACCAAGCTAGGCTGGGAATTGCTCTCCCATTTTTCAATTCAAGAGAAATCTTAAATTAAAAAAAATATATTTTGACCTCCAGTGTGGAAGGGTTTAACAGGGAGGGCGGGGAGGCCCTGGAACAGATTCCCAGAGAATCTGGAGTTGGATCAGCCTGGGGTAGTGGGAACTGCCTCAAATCAGAACTGGATGAGTTAAAAAATTTAAAAATTCCCTTCCAACCCATGAACTTCATACTGTGCAACTCTCCCAGAATCAGGAACTTCCCAGTGTTTTTCCTGCCTGAAATGTGGGAAAATGCTCCAACACCTCCTTGATTTCCCGAGGCCAGCTCAGATCCCTGGGCAGAGCCAGGCTGGGGCATCTCCAGGCCACCAAACCATTCCCCCTCCATCCCTGCTCCTCGCCAGGAGCTGATTCCCTAAAATCCCAGGGAGATTCTCCAGGAGCATCAGGAACGGAGCTGGCACCAGGCTGGGACCAACATCTGGGGCACAGCCTGGCTTTGGTGCCACTCTTAAATCCGGGACTAAATCTCAGTCTAAGCTGCTGTGGATCCCTAAAAAAAAAAAAAAAAAAAAACGGGAGCAGCCCCTGGGCTCTCCAGAGGAAATCTGGGAATTTGGGCCCGGCCCAGATGTCCTGAGATGTTCTTTTCCCTGGAATTCCTGCCAGGGGAAGAAATATTAAGCGAACCCTTTGCAATCCCCTATCGGAGCTGTCCCTTTTCCAAGGATTTGGGAATTTGGCCGCGCTTCCCGAGCCGCCGTTGCCATGGGAACGGCCACATTCCCGGCTTTCTGCGGAGTCACCGCTTTTGGGGATTTGCCGGGAGGATCCCGGTGCCAGCGGCACACGAGGAGCTCCTCCCATCCCTCACCTTCCCTGACTTCCCTGCTGGAAAACAGCTGGAAAAGCGCTCTGGGAACATCCCCAAGGATATTCTGTGGGAATTCCCTCTCCAGTCACATCCTTGCTCTTTGTGCTGCTCCAGGACTTTTTTATTTCACCTTTTCCTCACTTTTTTTTTTCACATTTTCCTCACTTTTTTTCACATTTTCCTCACTTTTTTTTCACATTTTCCTCACTTTTTTTCACCTTTCCTCATTTTTTTTTCACCTTTTCCTCACCTTTTTTTTTCCTCTCTCCTCTGGGGGTTTCCCCATCCTACCAGGATTGGATTTTTCCTCCCTGGTGGATGCTCCAAGCTGCTCCAGGCTCTGAGGGATGTTGGGAATGTGCTTCCTAATCCCACCCTGCCGAGCAGCATCACCCCCCAACCCAGGGGATTTTTTGGGACATCTCCATGGGGCTGCTCCCTGCCTTTGGGGGGCTCTGGAAAAGCAGGAAATCAGGGGTTCAATCCCAGTTTTTGGGGGTCCAGGGGGAAGGAAAGGGCAGTGAACTGAAATTCCCTCCAATTTCTGCCAGGATTGAGCTCAGCCCCATTAGGGCAGAGCTCTGGGAACGACCCCGCTCCAGTGAGGGAATTCCCTGGCTTTAATCCCATGGGAAGCCAAAGAGGGCAGGAGCTGGAGGTGCAGGAGGGGAATTTGGGCTGCAGGGGCTGAGGAAGGATGGGAACATCCTGGGAATTCCAGCCCTGAGCAGGAACTTCTTCCCTCTCCCATTCTGTTCTCCATCCAAAGCAAAACTCTTCCCACAGTGGAGTTTCCTCCNTTCCCTCCTTTTCTCCCCCTTCCTCCCCTTCAAGCCCAGATCTGCTGCAATAAATTTTATCCTGGTCGGATAAAATCCCAGATAAAACATTCCTGAGGAATAAACACGGGAGGCTTTTCTGCAGGTTCCCAAAGCAGAATTGCCTTTATCAGGAATAATTCAAAGCCTGTGCCTTTCCCTGCCTCCCCCAGGTGTGGGCTTGGAAGCACAAAGGTTTATTCACAACCAGATGTTTCCAATTATTTTCCCTAGAAACAGTTCTCTCGTTCCTGCTTAATTTGCAGAATTATTCCGTCTTTTTGTGGGGTTTTTAATTGTCCTGCCAGCAGCAAACAGCAACTCCGGGCCTGTTCTGCACTGATGCAAATCACCACTTCCTACTCAGCTCAATTAATTATCGGTTAATTGAGCACTGGCGCTTCCTGTGAGGAATATGGGGGAATTTTGGAGACTGAACTGGGAGACCTTTCCTTCCTTTTCACTCCCTCAGGATCCTGAATCCCAACATTCCCATCCTTGGCCCCACCAGCTTGGCTGGAGTTCTGTCTTTGTCCAGCAGGATGTGGAATCTGTAATTCCTGGAGATTTGGGAATGGGGTTGGGATGAGGGATCCTCATTCCCATCAGGATGAGACTCTCAGAGAGGGTTCTGTCATTCCTGGATATTTGGGAATGGGATTGAGACGAGAGATCCTCATTCCCATCAGGATGTGGCTCTCAGAGTGGACTCTGTAATTCCTGGAGATTTGGGAATGGGGTGGGGATGAGGGATCCTCATTCCCATCAGGATGTGGCTCTCAGAGTGGACTCTGTAATTCCTGGAGATTTGGGAATGGGGTGGGGATGAGGGATCCTCATTCCAATCAGGATGAGGCTCTCAGAGTGGGCTCTGTCATTCCTGGAGATGTGGGAATGAGGTTGGGACAGGAGATCCTCATTCCCATTAGGATGTGGATCTCAGAGTGGAATCTGTCATTCCTGGAGGTGCAGGAATGGGATTGGGACAAGAGATCCTCGTTCCCATCAAGATGAGGCTCTCAGAGTGGAATCTGGCATTCCTGGAGATGTAGGAATGGGGTTGGGATGAGAGATCCTCATTCCCATCAGGATGAGACTCTCAGAGTGGGATCTGTCCCTTTTTGAGGTGTAGGAATGGGTCTGGGATGAGAGATCCTCATTCCAATCAGGATGTGGATCTCAGAATGGAATCTGTCTCTTCAGGAGATTTGGGAATGGGGTTGAGACAAGAGAACCTCATTCCCATCAGGATGAGACTCTCAGAATGGAATCTGTCATTCCTAGACATGCAGGAATTGGGTTGGGATGAGAGAACCTCATTCCAATCAGGATGAGGCTCTCAGAGTGGAATGTTTCATTCCTGGAGATGTGGGAATGGGGTTGGGATGAGGGATCCTCATTCCCACACCCCAGAGGGAAATGAGCGGAGCAGGATTGGAGCAGGGAGCCAGGCATGTCCTGCTGGTGGTGCCCTCCAATCCCTTTCTTGCCGCAGGTGATTCCCTGCTAAACCTCGGGATTTGGGGCCGGGATTTGGGGTTTGGACTGGGGCGGGCGTGGCTGTGCTGGGTGTCCCTCCTGTCCCTCCTGTCCTTAACCCACACACGTGGTTCGAGCACGTCAGCATGCTGGTGATCCTGCTCAACTGCGTCACCCTGGGCATGTTCCAGCCCTGCGAGGACGTGGAGTGCCAGTCTGAGCGCTGCTCCATCCTGGAGGTGAGCACCCCACAGCCCGGGGTGGGCTGGGGAGGGGGGAGCCCCATCCTGTCCCTTTTCCCCGGGAAAAGCCTTCCCACAGGGATGGGCTTTCCAAAAAGCCATGGGATGGGCTTGGGGTGAGGCCTGGAGGATGATTTGGGTCTGCCCCAACCAGATCCTTCCTCTCCATCCCTAACAAGGGCAGGGGGCTCAGAAGCCCGGAGCCAAATCCCACTGGATTCCTGGGGCACCACAGAACTCCCAGACTCCCATCCCTGGAGGGGTCCCAGGCCAGGCTGGACAGGGCTGGGAGCAGCCTGGGACAGTGGGGGGTGTCCCCGTGGGGCAGGGTGGCACTGGGTGGGCTCTAAGGTCCTTTCCAACCCCAACCATTCCAGGATTCCATGGCCGTGGGGGGAATGGGGGAATCTCCCTCCCACTCCATCAGCTCCACCCCAGCAGCTCCTGCTGGGATTTCCACCAGGGACTGCCTGGGCCACTCCATTCCCTTCTCCAGGAGGAGAAACCGTGGGATGAGCCCATCCCTGCTCTCCTCAGTGCTCCGGGAGAAGAGGATTTGGGAATTCTCCCCTGCCCAGAGCCCCCAGCCTCGCTGGGCACCCCAAGCTCAGGGGACACCAGGCCTGTCCCCTCATCCCCCTGGCATCCCTGGCTGCCATCTGGAGCTCCTTGGGAAGCACATCTCGGGCCAGCTGCTGTGGGCAGCTCCTTGGATTCCTACGGTGTCCCTTGTCCCCAGGGTGTGACACCCACCCCGCATCCCCCACGGAGCCCTGGAATGTTCCAGCAACTCAGGGACCCTCCATGGAACCCCAAACTGCTTGGAGGGGACCTTAAAGCTCACCCAGCTCCATCCCTGCCCACACCTCCCCATCCCAGGCAGCTCCAAGCCCCATCCCTGGTCTTGGGAATTCCCTGACAGGAAAGGGCTGGAAAAATCCCCGTTTTCTGTCCCCTGCAGGAGGGGTTGGAAGCTGGAATGTGAGCTGGAAAAGCCCAAGCTTCACTGGCTTTGGACACCAGTAATTAAGTGAACTGAAATTATGGAGCAGAATTTTGGTGTGGTTCATTAAGGGAAAGTTGGTTCATTAGGACAAATCCCTCTCCAGCTCTCCTGGAGCCCCTTTGGGCCCTGGAAGGGGCTCTGAGGATTCCCTGGAGCCTCCCCCTCTCCAGGTGAACATTCCCGGCCTGGCTCCAGCCCTGTGACACCCTCGTGTCTCATCAGAGGTGAACAAAAGCTGGGGGCATTCCCAAGGCCTGGAATTAGCCAGGAGCGGTGCCAGTGCGTGCCAGCACCCTGCAGGTCGGGGTTTGGGGTTTTGGGTGGCACTTTGGTGACAGGAACAGGGAATGTCCCCGTGGTGGGAGTGCTCAGGTCCCTCCCCACCCCTGAGCAGGGCAGGGCTGACCAAAATCCGCTTTTCCTGCTCTCCAGGCATTTGACGACTTCATCTTCGCCTTCTTTGCCGTGGAAATGGTGATCAAGATGGTGGCCCTGGGCATCTTCGGGCAGAAGTGTTACCTAGGGGACACCTGGAACCGCCTGGACTTCTTCATCGTCATGGCAGGGTCAGTGAGCCCCTCGTGTCCCCAGGGCAGGAAAACCCCGGGAGCCAAATCCAAGCCTTGTCCCGGCTGGATCTGAGAACGTCCCGGGGGAAGGATCTCCCAAATCTGAATTTTTGAACCACGCTGGGTTCGGGGGTGGGCTGTGAATGTCAGGCAGAGCTGGGGGGGGTGGAGCAATCCATTAATCCTAAAACATCCTGAGCTGATCCAGAATGTCCCAGTCCATCCTGAGCTGATCCAGAATGTCCCAGTTCATCCTGAGCTGATCCAGAGTGTCCCAGTCCATCCTGAGATGATCCAGAGTGTCCCAGTTCATCCTGAGCTGACCCAGACTGTCCCAGTTCATTCTGTGCTGATCCAGAGTGTCCCAGTTCACCCTGAGCTGATCCAGAGTGTCCCAGTGCTGTTGTCTCCCCCCAAAAAACCCATCTCGGCCCCCTCCTGCCCCGTGGCACCAGCAGAGTGAGGCAGGGATGGGACAAACCAGCCCAAAAACCCCGTTAAGGAGGTTGAATTCTCAGTGGGAAACGCTGCCCAGGAGCTTCTCACCCGAATTCCCAGCTCCTGCTGGTTCACAGCTCCATCCCGTCTCCGGCAGCCGCTGGATGGTGCGGGATGTGTGAATAAACAGCTCCGAGGATGAGCCCGCTGCTTTTGACACCACTTCCCTCACCCCCACGGGGAATATCCGAGCGGAGTAAAAGCTTGGCAAAGCTCAGAGCTGTTTTTATTCCCCATAAATAAAGGGCTTTGGAAAGCCCAGGCTCTCCCACCTGCTCAGTCTGTCCTGGGAAGGGATGGAAAGCTTTAATTACTGCCTGACTCCTGCACTCCTGCCTTTCTAATGACCGGCCCGGGGTTAATTAAAACATCCTTGGAATATGTTGGGGCATTTTTCCCTTTCCATTAGTGCTGTGCCATCCTCCCTGCACTAATGGGGTTTTGTTGTGCGCCGTGTTATTTGTCTGGAATACAATTAGGAACGGTTTTAGTGCTGTGAATAAAACATGAGCTCTCCTGAGCGGAGCTCCAGTGCAGTTCCAGCCCGAGAAGGAACATCAGGAACAGTAAAAAAAAAAACCCAAACCTTATTATTAATTATTTTTCCTTAATTATGTTTTCTTATAAACATTTTTTCTTTAATTATGATTTCCTGTAAAGCTGTTGCAGTGTTTAAGGGAGGAGTGGTAGGGGAAGAGCAGGGAAAATTCGGGATGAGGATTCTGATCCAGGAGCTGAGGGGTTTTTCCATATGGGATGTGTGGGATGAGCTCCCTCGTGGATGAGCAGAAAATTCCCAACACCTCAGAGATCCCCCAACCCCAGGACTGGGGGATCCCACGAAGGCAGCAGGGCTGAGCCCCCTGCCCATCCTCAGGGGCAGCTTTGGCACCGGGAATTTTGCTCCTGGAATGAGGGGGAAAGTGGCTGGTGAGGCCATTTGGGAATTTCCCAAGGTTTTTTCCCCCCATTCCATGGCTGGAATACGTTTGAGGAGGAGGAAAACAGCAGGAGACCTGGAGACCTTCCAGGCTCCCAGGATGAGTTTTGGATTTGAAGGTTTGGGAGCTGTTGGTGGCACAGGACATCCCAAAGCTTTGTGCCTCCCATTTTCCAGTGCAGGGAATCCCCTGCAGCGTGCCAACCCTTCCAAAATGTTTAGGGGGAATGGGGAGGAAGAATCAAGGAAAAAATGTTCTTTATTCTTAATTATCAAATGGAAAACAAATGATTTGTGCAATTTTTTATTGGTTTGGGTGTTCAGGTTTGGTCCTGGGAGGAGAGAAAAGCTGGGGAGCAGCTCCTTGTCCTGGAGAGTCAGGGAATCAGGGAATCAATCAGGGAATCAGGGAATCAGGGAATCAATCAATCAGGGAATCAGGGAATCAGGGAATGGGTTGGGTTGGAAGGGACCTTAAAGATCATCTCACAGGCAGGGACACCTTTCATTACCCAAGGTTGCTCCAAGCCCTGTCCTGATCCTTGGACACTTCCAGGGATCCAGGAGCAGCCACAGCTCCTTGAGAATCTGTGCCAGGCCCTCCCAACCTCCCAGGCAGGAGTTCCTTCCCCAAATCCCATCTAAATTTCCTCTCTTTCAGTGTGAACCCATTCCCCCTTGTCCCATCACCGCAATTCCTGCTGGAGTTCCCCTCTCCGGCTTCCTTGGAGGTTTCACGTCCTGGAAGGAAATTCCTGCTTTCCAGAACATTCCCTGTGCCAGCAGCAAAGGCTGGAAGGGACATTAAAGCTTAAATCCCTTAAATCCCATGACACCCCTGCCACCAGCAGGGAGAATTTCCACAATCCCTGACCTTGGACACTTCCAGACGCCTGGAATTGCATCCAGAGGAGGAGCTGGAAGCGCAGGATGGGTGAATTTGAACCCCTGGGCATGCAGGCAGTGAAGTTTTCCTGTCCCTGCTCCCAGGGGAGGCTCGGGGTGCCCATCCTGACCCCTGTGCTCCTTCCCTGCAGGATGATGGAATATTCCCTGGATGGACACAACGTCAGCCTCTCGGCCATCCGCACTGTGCGCGTCCTGCGGCCGCTGCGCGCCATCAACCGCGTCCCCAGTGAGTGACACGGGGACAGGGGGACCTGGAGGGACCCCAGACAGAGCTGGGGGGCTGGGGGGCTGGGAAAAGGGAGAGCCATGGGAATGACCCCCCAAACAGAGCTGGGGGGCTGGGAAAAGGGGGATCCATGGGAAAAACCCCCTCAGATAGCGGCATTTCTGAGCTCAGTCTGGGAAAAGGGGGATCCATGGGAATGACCCACACACACACACGGAGGTCTGGGAAAATGGAGAGCCATGGGAATGACCCCTAGCAGACCTGGATGTCTGGGAAAAGGGGGATCCATGGGAATAACCCCCTAACACATCTGGATGTCTGGGAAAAGGGAGAGCCATGAGAATGATCCCCTAACAGACCTGGAAGTCTGGGAAAGGGGGATCCATGGGAAAAATCCCCTCAGATACCGGGATTTCTGAGCTCAGTCTGGGAAAAGAGGGGATCCATGGGAATGACCCCCTAACAGACCTGGAGGTCTGGGAAAAAGGGAGATCCATGGGAATAACTCCCAAACACATCTGGTTGTCTGGGAAAAGGGGGGATCCATGGGGATGACCCCAATGCACACCTGGAGGTCTGGGAAAACTGGAAATCCATGGGAAAAACCCCCTCAGATACCGGCATTTCTGAGCTCTGGAAGATTTCTGAGGGATTTCTGAGTCTGGGAAAAGGGGGCATCCACGGGAATATCTCCCCAACACATCTGGATGTCTGGGAAAAGGGGGGATCCATGGGAATGACCCCTAACAGACCTGGAGGTCTGGGAAAAGGGGAGCCCTGGGAGTGACCCCCAACACACACATGGAGGTCTGGGAAAAAGGGAGATCCATGGGAATAACTCCCCAACACATCTGGATGTCTGGGGAAAGGGGGGAGCCCTGGGAGTGACCCCCAACAGACCTGGAGGTCTGGGAAAACTGGAAATCCATGGGAATGACCCACACACACACACCTGGAGGTCTGGGAAAAAGGAGGATCCATGGGAATGACCCCCTAACAGACCTGGAGGTCTGGGAAAACTGGAAATCCATGGGAATGACCCCCTCACATACCTGGATTTCTAAACTCAGCCTGGGAAAACTGGAAATCCATGGGAATAAACCCACTCCCAATCCAGATTTTTGAGCTCAGTTTGGGAAAAAATGGAAATCCATGGGAATAACTCATCCTAAATTCTGAGTTCAGTGTGGGAAAACTGGAAATCCATGGGAATAACTCCCTCACATACCTGGATTCTGAGCTCAGTCTGGGAAAAGTGGAAATCCATGGGAATAAACCCACCCCAAATCTGGATTTTTGAGCTCAGACTGGGAAAAGTGGAAAACCATGGGAAAACCCCTCCCCATACACACATCTAGATGTCTAGGAAAACTTGCAATCCATGGGAATGACCCCCTCACATACCTGGATTCTGAGCTCAGTCTGGGAAAAGTGGAAATCCATGGGAATAAACCCACTCCCAATCTGGATTTTTTAGCTCAATTTGGGAAAACTGGAAAACCATGGGAATAACTCACCCCAGTTTCTGAGCTCAGTCTGGGAAAGCTGGAAATCCATGGGAATAACCCCTCCTACACCTGGCTGGCTGCTCTGTGCAGAGAGGAAATGAATTAATTTCATTTTTAACGCCGAGTTAGAGATCTTCATTATCATAATCGGTGCCAGCAAAGGGCAGGGAGCAGGGAATTGACCCTCGGAGCTGTTTTCCAAGGATTTTGTGATTTTTCTAAGGAAAACAACTCCGCTCCTGGTGTAGAGTAAACAAGGGAAGGGAAAAGGTCATTTCCAAGAGGGATCCTCGGGCCCTGCTGGGTTTGTTTTTGCTCCTCAGAGATTTAAGGTCTCTCCATGAGTTTGTGTTTGGGATTAGCAGCTCAGGAGCTTCCCTGAAACCCCACGGGGGGTTTGCTCCACGGGAAAAAACCGGGATCAGCCTCGGCAGGAGGTTCAAGTGGCTCCTGAATCCATTTTCAAGTGGCTTCAGCTGCTTGGCTTGGAAATCCGATTTTAAATGCGAGGCACCACGCTGGAATAATTCCCTGCTGGAATAATTCCCTGCTGGAATAAAATTCCCTGCTGGAATCTGCCAGCTGCTGAGCCCTCCTGTGCAAGGTGCTCATTCCACAGCAATCCCATCCTTTTCCTACCAAAACCCTCTCCCATGGAAATGCTGCAGCATTGTGTGGAAATCACGGGGATGCTGGAAAATTTAAAAAAAATAGGGATTTTTCCTGTTCTGTCCCACATCCCAGCTGGATCCAGCACATCCAGGGATGGCCAAACAAACTCCCCCAGAAGGGGCTGGATCCCGGCCCCTCTGAGGAGAATGTGAGGGAACAGATGGAATTTTGCACACAGGAAATTTCTCTCATGATTCCAAATTCCAGGGGATTTTTTTTTCTTTTTCTTTTTTTTTTCCAGCAGTGGTCAGTGGGTTGTTTTTTTGTTTCTCAAATCTGTTTCACTGCNTGCAACCCCAAACACCAAAAGCAGCTGAGCAGAAAAAAATTATCTGGCACAGGGGAGAGAAATTTTACCCATTTTTGGAAAAAAAAGGGAGGATATCAGTGAGAGAGGGGAAAAAAAAAAATAAAAAAAAAATAAACCAGGAGGAAATCCCAGCATGGTCTTTCCAGTGGGGATTGGGCAAATCTTTCCTTTTCCAAAGATGGNTTTTCTTTTTTTTTTCCAGCAGTGGTCAGTGGGTTGTTTTTTTGTTTCTCAAATCTGTTTCACTGCTTTATTTTTATATTTATTTTTGTTGTGTGCTTATTTTTATTTAAGTGTATTTTAACTTTATTTTCATTTAAAGTGTATTTTTATTTTTTTATTTATTATTTTTATTNGAGAGGGGAAAAAAAAAAATAAAAAAAAAATAAACCAGGAGGAAATCCCAGCATGGTCTTTCCAGTGGGGATTGAGCAAATCTTTCCTTTTCCAAAGATGGATTTGCCAGGAAAATGTGGGATTGCTCCGGGCACTGGGCAGGATTTGATGATCCTGGTGTTCCCTTCCCACTCGGGCTTTTCCATGATTCTGTGGGAACAAACACCGGGAATTCCAGCCCCTCCTGCAGCTCCAGAGGACAAAATTTGCTCCGTCCCTCCCCTCGGGGTGGCCCTGGGACAGCAGGGACAGGGATGGGAGTGGCTGGAATTCTGGAATTCTGGAATTCTGCTGGAGCCGAGGCCCAGCAGAGCTCTGGCTGCAGAGGTCATTACTAATCCCTAATTATTAATTAGCCAGGAATCCCTGGCTGGGCTGCTGGGACCATGGCATTGGTTCCCGGGATTTGCCTCCCTGGGATTCGGCTCTCTGGGATTCAGTTCCATGGAATTTGGTTCCCTGGGATTTGACCCCCTGGGATTTCCCTGGCAAATCCACAGGGGGAGGTGCAGGAGGGGAACAATTTCTGGGATCCACGAGAGGAACTCACCACGTTTACAAATCCAGATTTTTACAATTCCTCCAGAGGATGAGGTTTCTCCAGGAGAAGTTGCCTTGCAGCTCATTTGTCCCTGAATCCACGGAAAACCCCTGGAAATCCCATCCTTGGATCACCCTCTGGAGATCACTGTTTGTTCCCACTTCCCTTTGGTGTTTTCACCTCCCTCTCCAGCCTCATGATTTGGGGGAAAACACCAAATCCCGATTTTTCTGCCAAATCCCAATTTTTCTGCCAAATCCCGATTTTTCTGCCCTGGCTGCACATCCAAGGTGTGCATGGTGTTTTCCCCATCCTCAGTGGTTTTCCCTCTCCAGGTATGAGGATCCTGGTGACGCTGCTGCTGGACACGCTGCCCATGCTGGGGAACGTCCTCCTCCTCTGCTTCTTCGTCTTCTTCATCTTCGGCATCGTCGGGGTCCAGCTCTGGGCAGGGCTGCTGAGGAACCGCTGCTTCCTCGACAGGAATTTTGCCATGTGAGTACAGCAAAAGGAAAAATTCCCCACCTTTCTCTTCCTTTTTTTCTCCACTTTTCCCTTCCTTTTCCAGCAGGGAAATTTTCTGTGTCCTGTTGGAAAAACCTCGGCAGGGTCTGGGTCCAGCTGGGAACTTTTTGACTGGGGAAAAAAAAAAATCCCGTTTAAAAATTCCCATTTGTCAGCAATTCCCTGAGGGTTTGAGCAGCTCTTTTGTGTTTTCCTGCTGCACCTGAAGGGTGAGGATGGGAGCAGGCTGGATTAGCTCTGCATGAGATCCCTGACTCTGGGAGTTGGAGGATTTAGAACAAATTCCCGGCTCTCCAAAGGGTTCAGGTCACCCAGCACACCCCAGCCCCTGGCAGCTGCTGAAAGCCAGAGATAAATCCTTGTCAGGGTTTTGAGATAAGAAACTGGATGTGAGCAGCATTAAAATCATTTGGACACAGCTCTGAGGGTGGGACTGGCACCAGGGATGGGCAGGACCTGGAATCATGGAATTGTCAAGGCTGGAAAACACCTCCAGGATCACCAACCCCAAACACCTCCAGCATCACCAACCCCAAACACCTCCAGGATCACCAACCCCAAACACCTCCAGCATCACCAACCCCAAACACCTCCAGGATCACCAACCCCAAACTGAGAGGCAGATTTGGGTTCTCTCAGGTGGGCACTGGTGTGGAGCAGCCCCTCTGATAAAAAACCTTCATTGCCCTGCTGAGCCTCACCTGGGAGCCACAGCCCTGCCCAAGGGCCAGCAGATCAATTTAAGCCCAGCCTAGGTTCTTAGGCTTGGTTTGGGTTGTGCTGCTGCTGCTGTCTTTGCTCCTGGTGCTTTTGGCCCCCTGAGCTCCCTGGATAAATCCTGGGTCCGGCTCTGTGGGAAACAGGTTTGTAGAGAATGCCTTAATGCCTTTAATGAGAATTATTAATTCTTTAATGAGAATTCCTTTAATGC
The DNA here is from genome assembly GCA_013400215.1 of Cisticola juncidis. Lineage (NCBI taxonomy): Eukaryota > Metazoa > Chordata > Aves > Passeriformes > Cisticolidae > Cisticola > Cisticola juncidis. The sequence goes on from VXBR01003468.1 coordinate 60,157, forward strand.
CTTAAAGGAAATAATCTGAAATTACCCCTTGTAGGTCCTACACCTTTCATAATTCTATTTTTCTAAAGTATTTGGTCTTCTTTACAAAACCATCCTTTAAAACTTGTTTCTAGTTCCATTTCTCTCTTAACAACATCTATCCTATTCCATGGCATCTCTAAGTCAACATTTCTTATCTCAAAGTTTACAAATGTGAACCTTCTGTGGAGCTTTAAAAATCCTCTACAAATCTATTTCCCATCCTTTGGACCTTGCTGGGCTCGGGGTGGGATTGTGGAGCTGCTGGATCCTGGGATGCTGCAGGAGCTGGGATGGGGTGGGATTGTGGAGCTGCTGGAGCTGGGATGGGGTGGGATTGTGGAGCTGCTGGATTGTGGGATGCTGCAGGAGCTGGGATGGCTCATCCCAGGCTTTGGGGTCCCCCTTTTCTGCTCCCCTTCCCGGGGTGAGGACACTCCTGAGCACCCCCAGCATGAAAACCAAGGGAAAAGGGGGATTTGCCTGGGAAAAATCCCTCCAAAGGCTCCTGTCAGCGGCTCCGAGGTGAGGAAATGCCCGAGCCCGCTCTCAGGGCAGCTCCGGCTCCTCCCGCGGAGATGGAGCCCGTAATTACATCCCTGGGTAATCACCGGCTGCCCGCGCTCGGATTGTCTTGAGACAGGCACGGATCATCCCTCAGGTCCTGCTCCTGCCTCTCAGCGCTCGCTCCTGCCTCTTCCACCTCCCTCTGCCTCTCCTCTGGTGGATTTTGCCCATCCCAGCAGAGCGGCAAATCCTTCACCCTGGGATTCCACCCCACATCCCCACGCTCCCAACCCTCTCCTGCAGCCCCAGGTGGAAAATTGGTCACTGAGCCCCCCTCCCCTCTCAGAGGGACCCCCGAACTGGCCCTGCCCGGCCGAACCGCGCTGCCCCGGCCCCGCTGTGTTCGGTCCAGCGAGCCCCGCTCGCCCCGCAGCGCTCGGGATTTGTGCCGGGATGAGCTCGGGAAGGGCTCGCTGAGCACGGACAGCCCCCGGCGGTCACGGAAGGGCCACCAGCGGCACCCAGGGGCTCGCAGGGATCTCTGATCGGGGCTGGCTCCTCCACAGGGGAGGCAGGGAAGGTTTTGGGATGAGCCGCGTTTGAAGGGCTTTGGCTGGGATCTTCCCTCTGGGATGGGTTCTGCCCCCCCCGCCGCAGGGAGAGGTGAATTTGGGGGCTCTGCCCAACTCATGTGGTTTATTGTGGTTGAAGTTGCAGCATTCCAGAGCAATTTAGAGAATTTGGGGTGCCCATGGGACAGGAATATTCCAGCTTCCAGCTCAGTGCTAGTGGGAGAAATGTGGGGCTCTCTGGTGCCCTCACCCCCAGTGCTGCTGGGTTGGGCTCTTGGCATTAATTTTAGACCTCAGAAACCCAGCAATGATCCGGTCCCTGCATTCCCTGCTGTCCCAGGTTTCTTGGAGCTCGGTGGGGAAGTTTTAGAGAATCCAGATGGAGCTATTCCCATTTTTTCTTCCCCCATTTTTTCCCTTTTTTCCCCTTTTTTTTTTTTTTAATGTAATTTCTGACTCATTCTCTCAGCCCAGGCATGGTCAGGGCATGGTTCACCCCACTGTGGTCGTTAACACTTCAGCAGCAAATTATAAAGGAAAAAAAAAAAAAA
>VXBR01003468.1:61907-84223 GCA_013400215.1 Cisticola juncidis
GGAAGGATCATGGAATCCTGGAACAGGCTGGGTTGGAAAGGACCTTAAGGATTCTCCTTCCACCCCTTGCCAGGCAGGGACACCTTCCCCACCTACCCCAGGCTGTTCCAGCACATCCAGGGCTGGGAATTCCACACTTCCTCAGGGCACAGAGGAATTCCAGCCCTTCAGGAGGCTGGGAGGGACCAGGGCATGGCTGGGCAGCCAGGCTGGGGCTGAGCCCTGNGGAAAACTCTTCAAGGTTCCATTTTCCTGCTGTTGGAAGGATCATGGAATCCTGGAACAGGCTGGGTTGGAAAGGACCTTAAGGATTCTCCTTCCACCCCTTGCCAGGCAGGGACACCTTCCCCACCTACCCCAGGCTGTTCCAGCACATCCAGGGCTGGGAATTCCACACTTCCTCAGGGCACAGAGGAATTCCAGCCCTTCAGGAGGCTGGGAGGGACCAGGGCATGGCTGGGCAGCCAGGCTGGGGCTGAGCCCTGCCTCGATTCCCTTCACAGCCCTGGAGAGAGGGGAAAACCTGAATTACTGGAGGGTCTCCCCTTGGCGCTGCTGCCAAACCCTCCCGGCTGAACCCAAAACTGCCTCAAACAGAGGATCTGGATAAAATCCAGGGGCCAGCAAGGCGGGGTCCTAACCCCGAATTTTTTGGATGAAAGGAGGTGTAAGTGAGCTCCCAAACAGCTGCTCCAAATCAGCTTTGCCCTGCCGTGTTCTGCCCTGAGCTTCCTGCGCCTTCAGCTTTTCCAGAGGCATCAGATGGAAGGAGTGACTTTGATTTTTGCCATCATTCTTCTCTCCCCATGGAAACCTTTTCTTTTCAATCCCCCTTGAAAGTTGGCAGCTCCGAGTAAAGCAACTATTTTTAAGTTGAGCTGAATTGTGAGAGAAATTGGGGAACTTTTTGGAGGTGCATTGGGAATTTCTGCTTTTCTCTCTCTGTCTCTGAGAGCTGTGCTCTTACAGGGCTGCAACGAGGTTATTTAAGGATTTTCAGCCGGGATTCTGGAGGGATTGTTGGCTTGTTCCAGGAGTGGATTGGAAATGGGATCCCTGCTTGGATTTTCCCTCCCCAGCCACCAAACTCCTGCTCCTGCGGGTGCTTCGTGCTCAGATCCTCTCTGTGCAGCTCCTCGGGCCCCAGCCCGGGGCTCTCCATCCTAAATCTTCCCAAATGGACCCTCCTGGGATGCTCTGAGCCTCCCTAAAGGTGTGGGGCTCGTTCTGCTGGGATGGGCATTGATCCTGCAGTTCGGGAATTTGGGAATTTAGGAGTTCAAGTCGCTCCTCAGGTGTCTCCTCGCTTCTTTTCCTGAATTCCCCAGCTCTTCCTGCATCTTGGTGTGTTTTAATCCCCTCTTTAATCCTCCCTGTGCCTGGCCCTGCTGGGTGGTGTCTGATTTTCTCCCCAGCGCTGCTGCTGCAGCTCCCGGCTCGTTCTCCAGCCTGTTTCATATGGAAATTTCCTCCCAGGGAAGCCAGCCGGTGGGAGGGCAAGGAAAAGGCTCGGGGAGATAAAACATCTTCCAGGTTTTTCTGGAATGCGAGGCTCAGGAGCAGCGGGGTGGTGGTCACAGCTCGGTCTGGGCTGTGCGAGGAGGAGCGGCTGAGGAAAAATCGCTCCCAGCCAGCAATTCCCAATTCCCGGGGATGCCGCTCCCGTTCCTGCAGGAACCTTCCACACCCACCTCGGGTAATTGGATGATGGGACAGAGCCCCGCTCCCCGGGGACGGCTCCGAGGGCTGATTTCCCCTCAGCTCTGCCCTGCGGCAATTGTTCTCTCCTTCAAGAGCCGCTCCTGCTCGGCTCCAGGGTTTCGGGGAGCAATTCCAAGCAATTGTCTGGAATAACACTTGTTAAAGCCAAATCTCTTCACCAGATAGGGACGTTGGGAGGGAGATAAAAATAGAGCTGTCCTGCCTGGAAGAATTACCTGGTTATCTTCTCCCCACATCTCCTCTAATTCTTGCGTTATCTCCGGGGGTTTGTGGAGAAGCTGAGATCCCTGGAGCTGGAAAAACGGGATAAAGTTGTCTCTGGGGCAATGCAGCTCCTGGGCTGGAGCCCTGAGTGCTGCAGGCTCTCACTGACAGCCCGGGAAGTGCCAGATCTGGGACACAGCTCTGGAAAAAAGCAGCTCCTGGCCTGCTGCAATCCCAGCATTTCCTTACCCGGGCTGGGATGCAGCCATCAGCTTTATCCAAGCCAATTCCATCAGAAATGCAGGAAGCAGCGTGGTTTTCCCATTAATGTGGGCTCTTCCCTTTTTTTTGTGGAAGAGCAGAGGGAATGGGAGATGGGCTCTGGCTGGGTCTGTCCTGGTGGGAGCTCAGCCCCTCATCAGAGACAAATTTACTGGGAAGCTGCTCTGCCACCAGAAGAGTTATCTTCAAATCCTCCCAGAGAGCCCAAAAGCTCCCTGGAATTGGGGAAGAGATTGATCTTCCTGGGATTTTCTCCCCATCCCCTCTCATTCCATGCTTTCACCTGCTTTGATTATTTGGGGAACTCCAACTGATCTTCACTGGGGCCTCACAGGATTTGATTCCAGGGGCTGGAATTCTGACTGGGATAGCACCCAGCGCCTTTTCCTGCTGCTAAAATCAGGGATGAACCTTTTTTTTTCCCCTCCCCTCATCCTTTCCCTTCTTCCCCCTGCTCCAGGACGTACAACCTGACCTTCCTGCACCCCTACTACCGTCCGGACGAGGCGGAGGAGAACCCCTTCATCTGCTCCTCGCACCGCGAGAACGGCATGCAGAGGTGCTCCAACATTCCCAGCAGGAAGGAGTCCAAGCTGGAGTGCACCCTGAGCATGGAGTCCTACAGCCCCAGCCTGGGCAGCCCCGAGCCCAGCAGGAACTCCTGCATCAACTGGAACCAGTACTACAACGTCTGCATGGCCGGGGACCTCAACCCCCACAACGGGGCCATCAACTTCGACAACATCGGATATGCCTGGATTGCTATTTTTCAGGTAGGATTCTCCCAAAAATGGGGTTTTTTTCCATTTTTCTTGGAGGTTTTTTGGTTGTTTTTTGTGTTTTTTTTCTCTTGGTTTCCTGGTTTTTCCTGGTTTTTCCTGGTTTTGGGTTTGTCGTTTTGTTTTGCCCGAGAAGGTTTTGGTGAATGAGGCAGAGGAGGGAGGAATTAGAGTGAAACTGCAAATCAAGAAATGGGGAATAAATGAATCAGGCAATAAATGGTGCAAAAGAGCTTTGGGAGAGAATCAACTTTTCTTATGAAATCATTTTAAAAGGGAAAAAAAACTTCTTGAGGCAGCAGAACTCACTGCAAGTTCCACCTCTGCAAATCAAAAAAAAAATCCCAGGGATTTTTGGGAGTGGAATCTTTATTGTTGGAGCATCAGGAAACTGAAAGTGATGCTGAGGTTTTTAGACAAGATTTCCCAGTTCTGATTTCCCAGTCCCAGTATCCCCATTGGGAAAATTCCTTGGAATTAGTGAGGAAGAGAGGAGCTGCTGGATAAAGGGAAGAGGGAATTCTCCTTGTCCTGCTCTTTGATGGATCTGAGGGGATCCCAGGAGATCCCACCTGGTTCCTTCAGGCAGGGAAAGGACTTTAAGGAGGAGCAGAAGCTTCTCCAGAGGGGTCCTGCTGCCTCTTCCCTTCCCGAGCCCTTTTCCAAGCTGCAGATTTTCATTCCATCTCCACATTTGATCCTTAAAAGGCTCAGTTTAACTGCAGGAGGGACCCCCAGCCCCAGGAGAGGTTTCAGCTGATCCCTTTGGGCAGAACAAAGTCGGATCCTGTGTGCTCAGATGGTCCTGGCAGCTGCCAGGAGGTCAATAATTTCCTTTTAGTGCTGCTCAGGCCATCCAAAGGCTCCAGAGGATTCCCAGCCAAAAATCCCCTCTCCTGTATTTATTCCTGTTGCAAGTCAGGGCTCATCTTTTAGGAGCTGGGAATGATTTAATTCCAGGGAAGGAGGCAGCAAGGTGCTGGCTCAGCCTGGGTGTGGGAAGAGGAAATGATCAGGGCAGCAGGTGAGGCCCTAAATCCAAACAATTGCTGGAAGCACGGACACCGAGCACATAAATCCATGGAATCCTGCTCTCATCCCTCTTAATAGCTGGGGCTGGCAGCACCAGGCCAGCAGTTGGATGAGGGCTCTGAATAAGCAGTGCACAAGGTGCAGCTGATGGATTTAGGAACCCGGGAGCTTCCCTGGGGATCGCTGTTGAATTACTGGGATGAGACAGGGCTGATATTCTGCAGGATAATGAATCCGTGGCACTCTGCAGGAGTTGTGAGGTGAGAGAGCCCCGAGGGGCTGGCAGAGCTCCAGAGGGAACCACGGCAAGCTCAGGAGGCTGCTGGACACAGCTTCCCTCGGGATTCATCCCAAAAGAGCCGGGAACCTTGGGAATCTGGGACAGAGGAGCTCCGGGGTGACCTTCCAGGACCTGCCAGGAAAGAGGGGAGAGACTTGGGAAAGTCCTGGAGTGGGGGACAAGGGGGGAACAGCTTCCACTGCCAGAGGGCAGGGGTGGGAGGAAAATGGGGAGGAATGGGGCACGGTGAGGTCTGGGGCTGTCCCATCCCTGGAAGTGTCCAGGGCAGAGTTTGTCCCATCCCTGGAAGTGTCCAGGGCAGAGTTTGTCCCATCCCTGGAATGTCCAGGGCAGAGTTTGTCCCATCCCTGGCAGTGCCCAAGGCCAGGCTGGGGCAGCCTGGGCTGGTGGATGTGTCCCTGGGACTGGGTGGGGTTTAGGGTCCATTCCAACCCAGCCCATCCCAGGACCCCGAGGTCTGGTGGGGTTTAGGAGCTGTCAGAAGGGTTGGAGATGAAATGAGCCCCACAGGGGAGATCCAGGAGGAACCTGGCAGGTGCAGGTGGTGCCCAGGAGTTCACAAGGGCACAGTCTGGTACCACAAATAAACCAAACCAAAAGCAGAAAAAGAGCAGAGTTTGCAGAAAATGTGAGGATTTCCATCCCAGAATATCCAGCAAATCCAGGGATGGGTGAGCTCTTCCAGCTGCCAGAACTGAGATTTTAAAAGACATTTCTTTCCATGGGAGTGACCCTGAACTTCCCAGAGCTGGGACAGGTGGCAGCAGGAAAAGAGGGAAATGTGTTATTGACCTTCCAAGGAGGAGTCAGAGACAGGAGAACCTGGTGCAAATAAAAAAAATAATTTAAAAATAATCAAGGGAATGACTGCATCCCTGAGTGCTGTCAAGGATGATAATTCCTTATGTAATCCTGAAAATGATTCATGTTTTGCTTCCCCTCATTTGTTGTGCAAGAGGATAATTCGTGTCTGTATCTGTTACAAAGGCACGTTCGGTGGCAAATTAGGTGAACTAATTAGCTTATTACAGACTAAATGAAAGGAGATGGAACCTAAATTAACTGTGAGGTTTGGCGTGATACGAAGATCCCTTTATTGCACATGAATTCCAGCCCCAACAATCCGAGCAGTAATTACAGGTATTGTTGTCACACGGCAGATGATGAATTACCCACCTCAAAAAAGTCCAATTTAATTGGAATTAAAGTCCCAGAGGAGCAACCAAAACCTTCCCACCTCCCTGCCCGGGGTGGCCAGGCCTGAGGGCAGAAATCCTGCTAAAATAAGAATCCTGCTAAAATAAAAATCCTGCTAAAATAAAAAGGGCTTGGGAAGCTGAGCTGAAGGGATTTGGGATGAGGAGCTCTTCAGTCTGCTTTGCAAAGCAGAGAAACTTGGAGTGCAGAATTTCACACGGGGTTTGTAGGAGAGCCAGGGCTGGACTCACACTTTATTCCAGGGGTGATGCTGGTGGCAAATCTGGAGGAAAAAGCAATCCCAGGCAGATCCAAGAGGAATCTCAGGTTCTCCCTCTGGCCCCAGCCCTGCCCAGGGGTGCTGTAAATCCCCGTCCCTGCTTTCTGCTCCACCCTCTGCTCTCCAGGAGTCCTGCAGATTTTGGGGAAGAGCCAAAAACCTGGAGCAGAAGGAGAAGGTCTGAGACTTCCAGCTGTGCCCAAAGTAATTTTGGGGCTGTGTTTTCAGGAGCTGTCACACTCTGTGCTTGTGTTTTCAGCGTTCATTAAGCAGAGAAATTTGGGATTTGGGACCTGAAGGACTTTTTTTTTCATTCCTTCAAAGCCTTTAAATTAGAGATCTGTGTCAACAACGCTTCTCTGTGCTGAATTTGGCAAGAAAAGAGTTTGGAGCTTTTCATTCCCACTGCTTGGAGATGATGCTTTGTCACTCAACTCGAATCTGTTTTGGATCACCGAAAATATTTCCCTGGAAATGACGGGGTTGGAGCTCTGTTGCTGTTGCTTTTTTTAATTTGGTCAGCCAAATAAACAGCACTTGCTGCATTTGAAGAGCTCTCAGGCTGAATACCCCAGCTAAAAATACCCAGCCCTTTTCAAGCAGCTCAGAGCCTGCTTGGAAGAGGGGTTTGGAAAATCTTTGGTTTGAAGGATGGAGGGGAATTGTTGGTTTGAGGGCTGGGGGGAATTGTTGGCTTGAAGGATGGGGGGAATTGTTGGTTTGAGGGTTGGGGGGAATTGTTTCTGTAGCACAGGGCAGAGAGGCCACCCCTGATGCCAGGAGTGATCCCACAGCCTCTGGGGGTGTTGGATGGAATGAAAACCTCTCCTGTGGGGTGAAGCTTGGACTTCCAAACCTCTTGAGGTTTGGGGGGAGTTTTATCCAGCCTCAGTGGTGGATTCTTGTGTCTGGAGGAGGAAGAAGGGTCCTGCACAGGCCCCAAACTGGAGCCCAGCCAGGAGAGCAAATTCTGCTGGTTTTGAGGGACATCAAAGATGGATCCAAGGGCATGGCTGGAGCTGTGCCAGGGCAGGTTTAGGCTGGGTTTTAGGGAAAGGTTCCTCCCCCAGAGGGTGCTGGGCACTGGAGCAGCTCCCCAGGGAATGGGCACTGCCCAAGGCTGCTCCAGGAGAGTTTGGGCACCGATCCCGGGGTGCCGAGGCTGGGATTGTTGGGGTGTCAGGGCTGAACTCTGCTCCTTCCAGCCCAGGGTGTTCCACAAGTCCATAATTCCCCCAGGGAAATCTGACTTTGCTTTGACTGCCCCAAATCTGCTCTGTGACCTCTCCCCTGAGCCAAAGGTGCTGCCCCATCCCAATTCCCCATCCTGATCCATTCCAGAGCTGGATCTGCTCTGGAATGAGCAGTAAAATCCCCTCTGCTGGAAGCAAAGATCCTGGCCTGGCTCTGCTTCCCTTTCCCTCATGGCAAACCTGTCATTTCCCAAAATCTGGGATTTCTGGGACTCCCTGTGCTCACATTGCTGCAGGTGAGCAGGTAAATCCCTTCCCTTTGCCAAGGATCCTTGGCACAAACTGTGAAGGCTCTTTGCTGGGATAATGGTAATTATTATATTATTATTAATGATAATTATTGATTATTAATAATAATTATTGGTATCATTATCCCAGCAAATCAAACCTTGGGAATATGGGCTGGGCTGGGATTTGTTTGAGTGAAACCAGGGAGGTTTTTGCTGTTGGATGGGGGCCTTGGATTGTTCAGTGTGGAACAACAAAATCTCACCTTCCCTTTGGAGCCAGACTGGGATTTGGGCTGGTTTTGATCCCACAGCTACAATTCCATGAAGTTTTGGGCTTCAAACAACAGCATCAGTGACGTCCCTGACTTAACCCCACATTTTATTTCCCATTTTGCTTCTCAAAATCCACCAGGAACTGCCAGCACTGCCCAGGGATTGCATCTGTGGGGACAGATTGGACAGGTCAGGAGCCCAGGATGTGGAAAGAAGCACAATTTCCCTTTTTCCCCATCATTTAGGGCCACTTTTCAGAGCAGATCCCTCCTTTGCAAGGCTCAGTTTATAAGGAAATTACAAAACCAAGCAAGGCCTCGAAGTGAAAGGAAAAGCATCTGTTCAAAGGATGTTACTCAATGTAATAAACCTGTTTTTTCTGGCCACAGAGGTTCCTTAACGAGATGTTTCGGGAGGAAATAATTAAAATTGTGACGTTGGCTTCAAAAATAGGGACTTGATTATCTGCCAAGCTCGCTGTGCCTGTGGAATATTCCCTGGAATATTCGCTGGGCAGTGCTGGGGAGCCAAATCCAGGGTGAAATTCAGATAAGAGGCTTTCAGAAATGGGGGCTGAAGGCCTCATAAAACTTCCTGGGGCCATCAGGGTAATTAATAGCCCTCCCAATTTATAGCACTGGATCCCATCTTGATAAGTTTGATGAAAATAAAATCTCAGAAAGCCTCGCAACAGGGCCAGGGGATCGAAGAGATAAAAAGTAAATGACCCCAAACACTCACGGCCATCCTCAGAGTTGCTGTTGGGTTCAGCATTATTGATTTGGATGCAGATAATTCCCATTTTTTTTTCCCCCCAAAGGACTCAATTTAGGCTGAGGAAGAAGTGGCTGAGCACAAATTAGAGATGTCAGTCAAAGATGAAGACTTCAAACATGGATTTCTCTGGATTTCCAGAGCCAGGCACTGAGCTCAGCCAGCAGCTGCACTCCTGGAACCAGAAGGAATTTCTGGTTGCCAGAGCTGTATTTTATCAGGATTTTAACGAGGGAGAGACGCTGATTTTGGGGAGGCTGTCACTCCAAACGAGGCTCGTTCAAGTAAATCAGAGCAGGGAGATTTTGCCATGAGACAGCTCCGGGCTGGAGCTCTGAGCTCTCTGCTTTGGGTTCTCCCCATCCTGGATTTTCCAGCCCTCCCTCCCTGCCTGGTGGCACCTCGAGGTGGCTTTGGAGCTGCAGCTCTGGCACCAGCCCTTGGTGCTTCCTGGCAGCCAGGAATTCAGCCCTTGACTGATCAAAGCTGGAGTTTAAATGAGGTTTTATCCCCTGGATGATTCTTTTTGCTCTTTGTTATCTGACGCCGAAGCAAAAAAAAAAAAAAAAANAAAAAAGAGTCTTGCTCTTGAGCAGCCAAGAACTTGCAGGAATTTTGGCAGAGCTCAAAGAAAAGAGGGTTTATGATGAAAACTTCTGGACACAATAAAAGGAATAGCTCAGTGCAACCCCTGAAGTGACCCCAGAAGAGGCAATGTAAACCTGCTGCCTCCCTGGGAGCGCTGAGGAGGTCTGAGTTAATTGCCAGCATCTTTAATCTCCATTTCCCTCGTGATTTTCACTCTGCAGCTTTAGATTGACTCTGATTAGCTTGCCTAGAAGATCTGATTCTGTCCCCAATTACTCTCCTATAAATCAGACGAGCATCTTTATTACAGCTGATGAAATTACTGTGGCATGAGCAGAGCAGGGGGATCAGAATCAGCAAAGACCTAAAAAGATTAAATCTGATTGGGTTTTGTCCACTCTCATCCTGCTCCTGTGAGCTCGGGGAGTGCTCAAGCCAAGGATCAGTGAAATCAAAACCTGTCTGTGAACTCTCCTGAGGGAGTCTTCTGTTAAATTCTTGCAGTGAGGAGAGAGAGAATTGGACAAAATTTGAGATTTACTGGTGTTAATAGGAGAGAAATGATTTATCCTGACCCTGGGGAAGGGGTGAAGGGTTGGAGGAGCAGGGAAGGATCTGAGCATCACCCAGGAGCTGAGTGGGGTGTGAGGACCCCTCTGTTCTCCTCAGGAATCTTCTCCTCTGCCCCAGGAGCAGCACCCCCAGCACCACCCTGCCAATCATCTTAATTGAATCTCCCAGCTCTGGCCCTGCAGCTCCTGATTTTCCTGTGCCTCGCACGTCTCTCCCATCACGGCAGAATTAGGAGCGAGTTCTCGCCCTCTTATCTGGCTGATCAGTAATTGTGGGAGGCTTTGAAGGGAGCCTCTGGAGAGGCTCTTTAATGGGGCTCTGTGTGAACAACCGGGGCTTGAGCGGGGTTTAATTACTGAGAAGGGATCGCCGAGGTTGGGAAGCACCGGGAAGGTGCTCCAGGGCTTTGGGAGACAGCGCTGGAGGGGCAGTTAAGTGGATTAATCAGTGGGAATGAAGGGAGGAGAAAGTCCTTTCTCCTCGGAGGAACCAGCAAAGCAGGGCTGAGAAAAAACCCGGCTTTTCCCTCTGAGTCCAGGGAATCCCACAGGGGTTTGTGCTGGGAAAAACCCACCCAGTTTGGGCAGGGACACCTTCCACCCCCCCAGGCTGCTCCAAGCCCATCCAGGCTGGCCTGGAATGATGCCTTGGGAGGGCTGAGCTGGAACAGACTGGGGAGAGCTGGAGAATAAAGCAGAGATTTATTGAAAGGGCTTTGGGATACACCTTGGGCAGGACAGAGCCTGGCCAGGGCTGCACCCAAAGGGGACCCAAAATGGTCATAAAATGGTCACAGAATGGACTCAAAATGAATGCCCAGTCATGAGACCTCACATTTTTATAAATTTTGCTCCATTTTGCACTTTGGGGTTTAATTATCCAATTCCAGCTCCAGGTTATGCAGTCCCATCCCTCTTGTTCCTCCCTCCAGCCCCCCCTGTGTGTGCTTTGGGGCTGAAAGTTGTCCTGGGTGTGCAGCAGGAGAAGGATTTGTTTTGTGTCCCTGCTCTGAGTGACCCCGAGTGTGAGCTCAGAGCTGCACCCTGGGCAGCTCAGAATCTGAAATGTTAAAATTTAAGGGCCAGGAACCCTTCCAGGGATGGGGCAGCCCCGAGCTCAGCGCTCTGAGGAGGAGCAGGTGGGATCAAAGTGTCCAAACCCCGTGCAGGTGCCTTTGCTTGGGCTCCAAGCCCAGTTTAAGGCTTCAGCTGGGGGTTTATAAAGCAGCTCTTGGCAACTCCTGCTGCTCTAATCCCCTTTGGGCCCTGCTGGGGATGTGCTGGGAGCTCTTGGATGGAGCAGGAATGACCTTGGGATGTCCTTGGGGGCTCCTGCAGTGGGGCAGGGATGGAGCAGCCCCTGCAGGTGGCTCTGCCTGTGCTGCCCTGCATTTCCCAGAGCTCCAGGATTAAAAACTCCTCCGCATGTCTGGGAGCCTCCCCTCTTCCAGGAGGATCCTGGCAGCCCAGGAATCCTCCCCTGGGAGGCCGGGAATGAATCCCCAACCCAGGACAAACCCCAGCGGGCTCCTTGTCCCTCCTGCACCCCTCTGCTTTAGAAGGGAGCAGTAAACAGCACAAATCCTAATCACTCCTGGAATATCTGGGGAGCTGGGGGAGCATTTGCACCCTCCAGAGGAGGAATGAGGGGGTGTTGATTGATTCCTGTGGGAAGTGCTGCCTCTCATGCAACAAAAATATCCCTCCAAGGCTTGGTTGGCCACCAGTGTTGGCTCACAAGTCCTCAGGTGACTCCTGTTTCTTATTCTCTGTGTTTAAAGGATTTAATCCATTCCATTTGAGGATTTCCAGCTAAATCCAAATCCAGTGTAGAGGTGCATCCCGTATTTTTGGGGTCCCTGGGCTGGTTTTTCACCCCTCAGTGGGAATGGCTGGAAAACCTCTTGTGCATCCAGGGAGTAACTGGACAGCACCAAAGAAATAATTCCTGGGCGAGAGGAATAATTCCAGGAAATAATTCCTGAGTGAGAGGAATAATTCCAGGAAATAATTCCTGGGCGAAAGGAATAATTCCAGGAAATAATTCCTGGGTAAGAGGAATAATTCCAGGAAATAATTCCTGGGCGAAAGGAATAATTCCAGGAAATAATTCCTGGGTGAGAGGAATAATTCCAGGAAATAATTCCTGGGCGAGAGGAATAATTCCAGGAAATAATTCCTTAATTCCTGGGTGAGAGGCAGAGCTTTGGTGTCACCTTGTGCCACCTCCTGACGTGACCCTACAGCACAGAGCGGTCCCAGAGCAGGAGCTGCCCCAAAGGACTTTGCTCTCTGTCCGTGTGCTCAGGGAGAGGCAGGAAAGGGCAGCAGGGTTTGATTGCTCTGCTGTTCCTCACAGATGAACACCCCGGGCAGCTTAACCCCTTCCCACCCGTGGGAATCACAGCATCACAGGGAAAAATGGGGATAAAACCAGCCAGGGATTGATCTCTGGGGTTAATGATGGGGGAAGAATTCTCTGGGGTTTGTTAAACCCACTTGGGGTAGGACAAGGGGCAATGGTTTTAAGCTGGCAGAGGGCAGGGTTAGGTGGGATTTTGGGGAGAAATTCTTCCCTGTGAGGAAATTCTTCCCCTCCCTGTGGGGAGAGGCTGGGATGAAATTCCCAGAGCTGCTGTGGCTGCCCCTGGATCCCTGGCAGTGTCCAAGGCCAGGTTAGATGGAATTTAGAGCAGCCTGGGCCAGTGGGAGCTGTCCCTGCCCATGGGAATGGATGGGCTTTGAGGTCCTTTCCAGCCTGAACCACTCCGGAATTCCGGAATTCTGGGAAGCAAAGCTTTGCTGATCAGCGAGGGTGGGATGTGGAGGAGCAGCTGATGGATGTGAGGAGGAGCAGGAGAGGTGGGAGCAGTTTGTAAAACGTGTCAGACCTGATTCCTGCCAGCCTTCAACAGCCCCGACACGGGGAAACAGCTGCAGAGACAAATTTCCCCAATTATCTCCTCCCTGGCAGAGGAGGTTGGTTGGTTTTAGCTGCGCTGCCTCCTCACTCAGTGGGGGTGAATCTCCACAGGAGAACTCTCTGGGAAAACATCAGCATTCCCAATTTAGGGTGAGGAATCCCAGAGAGGCTTCCCTTCCCTTCCCCTGCTCCGTGGGCTCTGATGTTGTGTGAATGTGTGGTCACGTCCTGAAATCCACATCCAGGAGATTCCCTCTGTTCCTTGAATAAAAAATCCCAGGGAATTCATGGATTCATGCCTGACTTCCCTGCAGGTTTTATTCAGGAGCCAGGGCTTTGTGGGTCAGGTTTTGGGGGCACAGCAGGCAGAGAATCCCCTGAGCCTTCTCTTCCCACAGCAATTCCTTCCCTGCAAATTTGGTTTAAATCAGGAATGGCCCCACTGGAACTGGGGCAGGAGCAGCTGGGGGGTTTGTGGGGGCATCACTGGGAGGAAATTCAGACAGGAGCTCAGATTCTGATGGAAATTGGAATCCCAGGATGGAATTTCAGCTCTAGTAGCGAGCTAGCACTGGAAGTTTGGGGTGCTTTATCTAAATAAAAAGTGTAAATTACGTGGCAGAGCTCGCTTTGCTCTGCACACAGCCTGGGTGGTGTTAATTAAACCCTCAGCTGCTTTTTTTAGTGGAAGGAAGGCTGAGAAAACGAGCCTTAAATCAAGTCTACATTTAATTAAAGCCTCTCTTCCATTCAGATGCTCTCCCACTACGATAGTGCTGGTGCAGTTGGAATGCTGAGCCAGGAGGAATTCACAGGGAAATTGGGTTTGCAGAAACAAAATGAAGTTAAAAATGTGGGAATTTTCTGGGTTGCATTACAAACCCAGCAGCTTTAGGTTAAACTCCAGATCTCTACAGGGAAATGAGGAGATTTTTGGGGGTTATAATCCCTCCTTGGAATTTCTTTGCCTCAGAGGCAGCGTTTCAGGTGGTTTATTTGAATGTTCCAGGGTTTTAATTGTACCAGATTCCTGCAGGAACCTCAGGCCAGTCCTTTGGCCTCCTCTCCCAAACCAGCTGGGAACGGAGCTCTGGATGGATCCCAAGGGTTTCTGTGGAGTGATGGGTACCTGGCACTGGGGGGAAATTGATATTTAATAACTTTTTGGTGACTTCTGTCCTCACACTCTGTCTGTGTGTCTCCCTGCAGGTGATAACCCTGGAAGGATGGGTGGACATCATGTATTATGTGATGGATGCACACTCTTTTTACAATTTTATATATTTTATATTGCTCATCATAGTAAGTACGACTTGGCAGGTGCTGCTTTTCCTTGTCCTTGAGGGGGTGAAGTTGTTCCCTGTTTTTTTCCACTGGGAAGAGCCAGGCAGGATTCAGAACTCAGGGCTTTCCCTCCCTCTTGCCCTCTCACTCTTGCTCTTTTCCCCTGAATGGGTCTGTGACAAAAAAAGTCCAAATTTTCCTCCTTTAACCTCCTCACTGTGCCTCATTTCTTTGGAGAGCCCAGGTGACAGCACATTTGTGGGGAAAATCCTGGGATTTGGCAGCATTTGGAAATCCTGGGATTGCTGAGAGGAGCTCCCCTCGCTCCGTGCAACCCCTGCCTGCTGGAATTCCAGAAACTGAGAATTTGGGGGTTTAGTATTTAATAATGTATATGAGTCAGGATAGAGGGCTTTGGGCATTGTCTGAGTCCTTCTTCTCCACCTTCTCCCTTCTCCACCTTCCTTCTTCCTTCTTCACCTTCTCCCTTCTTTCTCCACCTTCTCCCTTCTTTCTCCACCTTCTCCCTTCTTTCTCCACCTTCTTCCTTCTCCACCTTCTTCCTTCTCCACCTTCTTCCTTCTCCACCTTCTTCCTTCTCCACCTTCTTCCTTCTCCCCCTTCTTCTTCTTCCTTCTCCCCCTTCTTCTTCTTCTTCTCCCCCTTCTTCTTCTTCTTCTCCCCCTTCTTCTTCTTCTTCTCCCCCTTCTTCTTCTTCTTCTCCCCCTTCTTCTTCTTCTTCTCCCCCTTCTTCTTCTTCTTCTCCCCCTTCTTCTTCTTCTTCTCCCCCTTCTTCTTCTTCTTCTCCCCCTTCTTCTTCTTCTTCTCCCCCTTCTTCTTCTTCTTCTCCCCCTTCTTCTTCTTCTTCTCCCCCTTCTTCTTCTTCTTCTCCCCCTTCTTCTTCTTCTTCTCCCCCTTCTTCTTCTTCTTCTCCCCCTTCTTCTTCTTCTTCTCCCCCTTCTTCTTCTTCTTCTCCCCCTTCTTCTTCTTCTTCTCCCCCTTCTTCTTCTTCTTCTCCCCCTTCTTCTTCTTCTTCTCCCCCTTCTTCTTCTTCTTCTCCCCCTTCTTCTTCTTCTTCTCCCCCTTCTTCTTCTTCTTCTCCCCCTTCTTCTTCTTCTTCTCCCCCTTCTTCTTCTTCTTCTCCCCCTTCTTCTTCTTCTTCTCCCCCTTCTTCTTCTTCTTCTCCCCCTTCTTCTTCTTCTTCTCCCCCTTCTTCTTCTTCTTCTCCCCCTTCTTCTTCTTCTTCTCCCCCTTCTTCTTCTTCTTCTCCCCCTTCTTCTTCTTCTTCTCCCCCTTCTTCTTCTCCCCTTTCTTCTTCTTCTCCACGGGTTTGGGTGGCTTTCTGTAATTGGGTGAAAAAGGTCTGCATTCCTGGCCTTGCATGATCATTATTGGGTCAAAAATCTAAATAATATAGGTGTCACCACTTTATTGGGTAATTGGCACTTAAATAACCTTGGGAAGAGTCAGAGGCATCCATTTTACCTCATTTCTCTAACTTGTTTGTTAGAGCTCACGCTTTGTGAGTCTGTAAATAGATAAGAAATAATAAATATCCAAGTCCGGACTCAAAACCCGGTTTTCCCGTGTATTAATCCCGACCTTGGCAAGGCAAAAAAAGAAACCAGAACCTTAACAGCTGCTGCCTCCTCTCCCTGTTTCCTGCCCAGGTGGGCTCCTTCTTCATGATCAACCTGTGCCTGGTGGTGATTGCCACGCAGTTCTCGGAGACCAAGCAGCGGGAGAACCAGCTGATGCAGGAGCAGCGCGCGCGCTACCTGTCCAACGACAGCACCATCGCCAGCTTCTCGGAGCCGGGCAGCTGCTACGAGGAGCTGCTCAAGTACATCTGCCACATCTTCAGGAAGGTGAAGAGGAGGACCCTCCGCCTCTACAACAACTGGCAGAGCAAACGCCGCAAAAAAGTCAACCCCAACGGCGGCGGGGGCGGGCAGGGCCCGCGCGGCAGGAGGAGAATCACGTCCATCCACCACCTGATCCACCACCACCACCACCACCACCACCACCACTACCACATCAGCAACGGGAGCCCGCGGGGGCCCCGCGCCAACCCCGAGATCTGCCAGCTGGAGCTGCAGGTGACACGGGAGCCCGGGGACAGGGGGGGACAACGGGCGGCGCTTCCGAGCGCTGCTGGTGGTGTGGAAGGTGTGACAGTGGTCACGGGCGGCTGAGCCACGCCTAAAGCTGCCAGCTCAGCTTAGAGGCAAGCCTGAGGTCAAGTTAGTCCTGGTTACAATGCATTACACTTTATTTCTTTCTACAATGCATTATACTTTATTTTTTTTTTACAATGCATTATGTAGTTCTCTTTGCTGAGCATCTTAATACTCAACAACCAACCAGCATCACACACAACACCTTGACCGTCACCTCCAGCCTGCCAGAACTGCTGTCATCACCATGTTATGGTCATTGCTGTCCAATCACATGAGTTAGTTTGTTACAGTTTAAGCTTAAAGTTGTTTTTCTTAAAGCAAAAAATTCTTAGACTTTTTTCCTAGTTGCTATATTGATGTGTTTGTTTGCCTGTGGTAACTTCTGCTGTTCTTAATACCTATTTCTGCTTGTTAAAAACATCTTCATTGCTTGTGGTCAACATCTCCTTTGCTCCAGCCATAAAACCTTCTTCCTTAAGCTTGACTTAACCTTTGCCTTCTTAGTTGTCCAGTAACAACTGAAATTCTTAATTTAGGCATCTTTCATTCTTCTGTATCAAAACTCGCTCCCACCTCCATTCTGCTCTCAGATCCCACACTCAGAGAGCCTTCTGCTGAAATTTCATTTGTGAAACTTTCCTATGAGCTCCCATTTTTCCCAGCAGGTGCTGAAGCCCGGCCAGCAGCTGATGCTGCCCCCTCCTGCCTCTCCCGGGCCGCCGGGCCCCGCCGCTCCCCGCGCCGATGCCGGCGCCGTGCACAGCATCTACCACGCCGACTGCCACGTGGAGGGACCTCCCGGCGGCTGCAGGGCCACCAGCGCCACCAAAGTGGCCACCCAGCCCGGCCACGGCAGCATGAACTACCCCACCATCCTGCCCTCCCCCTGCCCCGCGCCCCTGAGCAAAGGGAAGAGGAACGGGAATTCTCCGGTGGCCGTGGGGAACAGCCCGGGGAGCCTGGGCATGGATTCCTACGGGAAGCTGCAGCAGCTGGTGGGAGAGCACGGTAAGGACCGGGCTGGAGGGGGCTTTGACCAGGAGATTGTTCTGCATTTGGGCTTGGCATGGTGAGGTCACACCTGGAGCACCTGGAGTGCTGTGTCCAGTTCTGGGACCTCAGTTTAGGAAGGACATTGAGTGCTGTGTCCAGTTTGGCCCCTCAGTTTAGGAAGGACATTGAGTGCTGTGTCCAGTTTGTCCCCTCAGTTTGGGAAGGACATTGAGGGCTGTGTCCATCTCTGTCCCCTCAGTTCAGGATGGACACTGAGTGCTGTGTCCAGTTTGTCCCCTCAGTTTAGGAAGGACATTGAGTGCTGTGTCCAGTTTAGGAAGGACACTGAGTCTGTCCAGTTTGTCCTCTCAGTTTAGGATGGATATTGAGTGCTGTGTCCAGCTCTGGGCCCCTCAGTTTAGGAAGGACATTGAGGGCTGTGTCCAGCTGTGTCCAGCTGTGTCCCCTTAGTTTAGGAAGGACTTTCAGACCCTTGAGAGCGTCCAGAGGAGGGATACAAGGCTGGTGAGGGGAACACAAACCCTGTGAGGAAGGGCTGAGGGAGCTGGGGGTGTTTATCCTGGAGAAAAGGAGATTCAGGGGTGACCTCATCACTCTCACAGGTCCCTGAAAGGTTCCTGTGCTCAGCTGGGGTCGGTCTCTTTCTCCAGGCAGCACTGACAGAATGAGAGGACACCCTCAAGCTGCACTGAAGGAAATACAGGCTGGATATTAAAATAATTTTTTTCCAGAAAGGGTGATAAAGTGTTAGAATGGCCTGCCTGGGGAGGTGGTGGAGTCACCATCCCTGGATGTGTTTATGAAAATCCTGGATGTGGCCTCAGTGCCATGGTTTAGTTGAGGTGTTGGGGTTGGGCTGGATGATCTTGGAGGTCTCTTCCAACCTAATGATTCTGTGTGAGGGGTTTTTTGTTTAGGATAACTGGGAGAAGGGTAAATGGCTCTGGAGTTGAGGTTTTAATGGGGTGCTGAGGGTCGGGATCATCATGAGTGTGCTGGAGCCAGAGGTGGGACAGGACAACCCTTGGATTTACCAGCATGGATGGTGCAGGCCACTGCTGGAGGCCCCTTTGCTGTGGTTACAAATTCAGGATTTGAGCTCTCGGGTGCTCTGTGATATCCTGGAGGTGCTCCCACTCTCCCCACCCAAACCCAGAACCCTGCAGCCCCCAGGATTCAGGGATTCAGGGATTCACACCTCCAGGAGCTGCCAGCTCCAGCAGAGAACCCCCAGGGGCTGGAGAAGCTGCCTTGAAAAGGATGAGCAGGTGCAATCTGCAGGAGAAACACAAGATAAAGCAAACTCAGACACTCAGAACAGGCAGGCACTGAAAAAACCCAAACCAGACACTTCCAGTTCTGCTCTGATGGGCCCTGGAGCCTCTGAATTTCATTTTGGCAAGGAGGAGCAGCAGGTTCAGCGCTCAGAGGACGTGTGGAGGGCAGGACAGGAACAGAGCTGAGCCTCTCAGGCTTTTCCTGTGTGCAGGAGAAACGTGGGGCTGAATTTTCCTGCAGATTTGGGGCTCCATCCAGCCTGGGGAGCATTTTGGGGAGCTGCTGAGTGCCTGTGCCCCATCCTCCCTGCACAGACACAGCCAGCCCGTCACAGTCAGTGAGGCTTTATCTCCCCTCACATATAAATCACCCACTGGAGCAGTGATTACATGCAACACTTGGATTTTATATTTTATAAAATGTTTTTCCAGCCCTCGTGGCTGGAGCTAAAAAGCTGCAAAATACTCTTAAGCCCTCCAGCAGTGAAAAGTCACAAAGATCCAGCTTCTATTTTTTAATCTCTTAAACCAAACTCATCATTTGGTTTTCTCAATGCCTGTGTTTTCCCAAAACTGTTTATTTGCATCTGCATGGACACAAATATTTACCCTGGTGATGGATGTGCTGAAAAAAAAAATACCAAGCCTGGCTTGGGGGGGGTTCACAGGAAAGGCTGCTTGACAGAGAGGTTGTGTGGATTGGCTTTGTTAATTTTTGTTGTTTTTAAGGACCACACAAAAGGGTAGAAGTGGATTGTTTATAGAAACTGCCTCGGGCAGACGCTTCCGAACTCTCGGGAGCTTGGCACGGGGGGCAAGGTTACTGCCAGCAGCTCTGTTGTTCAGCAAGGACTTCATATAAATCACTGCTTTCATCCCGAGCTGCGCAAATTAATGAAGGTTTTTAGGAGAATGCGTTTTTACCTTGAGATAAAATAGCCAGGCTCTGCAGAAGGCTGGGATTGGGAAGGAAAGCAGGAGAGCTGTTGAAGTCAGAGTTTGGATCCTCCTGCTTGCTGCTGGGGTCCTTTTTAGGAGAAGAAAGGCCCAAATCCCAGTCCCAACTGTGACATCCCCGAGCCAATTCAGTGATTGAGGAGATTTTCCCGTCGCCTGGGGTGGTTCTTTGAAAGCTGGGATTAGATTGAGTTGTCATTAATAATGCAATTACACTGTCCTCTTTCCACAGAGGGATTTCAGCCCAGAGGATGCCAAAACGCTTTAAACAAACCTCCTGGAATTGTTTTGTCTCTTCCAGAAGTGTGCTCACAGCTGGGAAGGGCGGGAGAGGCTGCTCATCCATCCCCTGAGGGAAATGGGCTGGGGACAGATTGGGGCAGACCTGGGGACCCTGGGAGTGCCCAGCTCTTCCTTTCCATGGATTTGACTCTTTCCAGGCCCTTCTTCCCACTCAGCCACTCCTGCAGGGCTGGGTCAGGGCCAGTTCTGCATCGGGAGTGCTGGATGTGACCTCCAGGGGTGCTGGATGTGACCTCCAGGAGTGCTGGATGTGTCCTCCAGGAGTGCTGGATGTGTCCTCCAGGGGAGCTGGATGTGTCCTCCAGGAGTGCTGGATGTGACCTCCAGGAGTGCTGGATGTGTCCTCCAGGAGTGCTGGATGTGACCTCCAGGGGTGCTGGATGTGACCTCCAGGGGTGCTGGATGTCACCTCCAGGAGTGCTGGATGTGACCCCCATGCTCTGGGATCATCTTTAGGTGCCAGGGTGGAGTTCTGCCAGGCACAGCCCCCATTTCCCATTTCTCCATCCCTAAAACCCAGCAAAGGAGCCACGAGGGAGAATCCTGAGCTCTCCCAGCCCTCCCTCAGCCTTTTTGGAGGGGCAAAACAAAGACCCTTTAATTCTCTCGCTCCTCTCCCGAGTCACCAAGCAGAACGAGCTGAGCACAAAACTCCTGCAAGGAGAGCACAGAGGTGCTAATTGAGATCTTTAAGGAGCATTAACAGCCCGGGCTCTCCCAGCCCAGCTGCCGGCAGGGTTGGTGTCTGCTGGAAGGATGCAGTGGTGGGAGAGAGCGTTCTGCTGCCTCCTTTGTTGTGGGTTTGCAGAGCTCCGAGTACAGCCTGTTCCCCGTGTTCCGTGCCCTGCGAGCTGGAGGTTATTTTAGCAGGCAGCCAAGGAGACTCTGGTATTTTGAAGACATCTGCGGCGCCAGGGCTTCTCATATCACTTTTAACACTTTGATAGCAGTGAGAGCCATCTGGCAAACCCCTCCCTGTGCTGGGCTGGCTCAGCCTTCCCCCCGCGGCTCGGGAACAACGTGCAAGGGGCAGAATGTCCCAAATCCTGGCGGTGGCTTTGAGGCAGTGCCCAGGAGCCAGGCCTGTCCTCCAAGGCTCTTCTGATATCCGTGTGACACATTTCAGGCAAGGAAAACGTGTTTAGGCTCTGGTCACATCCCGGTTTTCCTGCCAAGGGATGCGTTGGGTGGGTTTGGTGCCGTGGCTGGGGTCAGCATTCCTGGTGGGTGAGCTCTGAGCTCCAGGGCTCAGGGCCAGGAGCAGCCTCTGCTTTTAGCCTGGGCTCCCAAAACTGATCCAAGTGGTCACCATCCCACCACCCCATCCATCCCATCCATCCCACCACCCCATCCATCCCATCCATCCCATCCATCCCATCCCATCCATCCCATCCATCCCATCCCATCCATCCCTCCTCCAGACAGGGACCATGAGGATGTGGCACTTGTGGTTTAGTGCTGCTGGGTTCATGGACTTGGTGAGCTTAGAGGTCTTTTCCATGGTTTTGTGAGAGGGGAAAATCATCCCTTTTCCTTATACCCCTGAATCTCAGGGAATTGGTTCCTAAATGGAATTTTGTGGGAAGGATCCTGTGCTCCCAGGAGTGTGCTCGTGCTGGAGGTTTTTCCTGCCATTAATATCTGGCTTTTAAAAATAAGGAGACTGAGAATAACGTTCCTAAATACAAGGAAACTTGAGGATTGGATTCCTAAATATGAGGAAATAAAATCTGGGTGCTGCTCCACCCAAATCATCCCAATTACTCTCATCCCTGTCCTTCCATTCCCTGGCTCCAGGACAACCAGCATTTCTCCTCACACCACAAAACTCGTGTTTGATTTTAAACCCCCTGTTTTAAAATCCACCTGAGCTTTGTTAGAGGCTGAAGGAGGCTGAGGGGACTCGGGGACTCTCTGAGCTGTGATCTGTGGTCTGCAGCCACCTTGGGTCCCTTGTCCCTCTCCCTCCTCATTAGGAACAAAGTGGCAGCCGTGGCTAAATTGGGTGGAACAGCCTGATAGAGCTCAGAGACCGTCAGTGATGGGAGCCTGCTCAGGGATAATCAGGAATAATGGGAAGGGAGGGATGGGCCAGTCATTGTCCCTCAGCCCAGGACACAGAATGAGGGCCACAGTAGAGGGAATAGAGGGTGGGAAAAGGGACCAAGAGGGGAAAATGAGGCAAAACCAGAGCTGCGTGGGAGGAGAGATGGATGGAGGGCTTTTTTAGGGTCTGGAGAATAATTCCTGTGAGGAGCAGCTGTGGGGGCTCAGCCTGGAGAAAAGGAGGCTCAGGGGGGACCCTGTGGCTCTGCACAGCTCCTGACAGGAGGGGACAGCCGGGGTGGGGCTGGGCTCTGCTCTCAGGGAATAACAGGACAAGGGGGAGTGACCTCACGTTGGCATATGGTGACTCTCAGTGGCTTTTGGTGCATGATGGCCCTCAGTGGTGTCTGGTGGCTCTCAGTGGTGGCTCTCAGTGGCTCATGGCACACAGTGGCTCTCCGTGGTGGCTCTTGGTGGTGTCTCTCAATGACTCTCAGTGCCTGGTTGCTCTCAGTGGTGTCTCGTGATTTCTCAGTGGTGGCTCTCAGTGGTGGCTCTCAGTGCGTGGTGGCTTTTAGCAGCGGCTCTCAGCTGTGTCCTGCAGTGCCTCTCAGTGTCCCATGGTGTCTCTTGGTGTGTGGTGGCTCTCAGCAGTGTCCCTCTGTGTCCCATGGTGTGTGGTGTCCCTCTGTGTTCCTCCGTGTCCCTCAGTGTGTGCTGTCCCCCGCTGTCCCCCGCTGTCCCCCGCTGTCCCTCTCTGTCCCTCTCTGTCCCTCGCTGTCCCTCGGTGTGTGCTGTCCTTCATTGTCCCTCTCTGTCCCCCGCTGTCCCCTGCTGCCCCCGCT
>VXBR01003468.1:84434-108830 GCA_013400215.1 Cisticola juncidis
CCCCGCTGTCCCCGCACTGACAGTGCCCTGTCCCGCAGGTCTGTGCTGTCCCCGCTGTCCCCGCTGTCCCGCTGTCCCCGCACTGACAGTCCCCCTGTCCCGCAGGTCTGCACCGCACGCCGGGCGGGCAGGCGGGCCCGGGGGCGCTGCCGGGCCCTCGGTTGAGCTGCGAACTGCACGAGTGCCCCTTGTGCGCCCGCCTGCCCGAGCCCCCCGAGCCCCCCGAGCCCAGCGCCTCCGACAGCGACCCCGACTCCGACAGCAACGGCGCCTACGAGCTCACGCAGGACCTGCGGCACGGCGACCGCCGCGACCACCTGCAGCAGCAGCGGGGCAGGAGGAGGAGGAGGAGGAGGAAGGCCAAGGAGAGGAACAAGGTGACCAAGCTGTGGAAGGCGTTCGGCGCCAAGCTCAAGAGGATCGTGGAGAGCAAATACTTCAACCGCGGGATCATGATCGCCATCCTCATCAACACCCTCAGCATGGGCATCGAGTACCACGAGCAGGTCAGCGGCCTCGGGGGCTGGGGGTGATGGAGGGGTGGCTGCAGTGGTTCCAAGTTCACCAATTTCTATTTCCTAAATTATATGTAGTGGTTTGAGTGCCTACTAGAATTACTGGCTGTTTTTCTGCTGTGAGATGGGATTAGGAGAAAAGCAAAGCAGGCTCAAAACTGAAAAGGGGATAGGCAGGTATAAAGCGATGTCGGGAGGATTTTTGTTGTTGGGAATGGGGCTGAAGATGATCCATGAGGAGCAGTGGGACACCTGGGGTGTGCAGAGCTGAAATGTGTGTGTTGGATATGTGTGCTCAGGCTGCTCGTTGGCTGGGAGTTATTGAGAGAAAAAGGAATTTTTCATGGTGGGAATACCTTTGGTCTGATGGAGTTATTGAAAGAAAAAGGAATTTTTCATGGTGGGAATACCTTTGGTCTGACGGCTGTGCTGGAGATAACCCAGGCAGAAATTTCCTCTTTGATCTGGATCTTCAAATGAGACTTAAACTATCAGGCGATACTAAAAGCAACAAAGAAAAAGAAATTACTGTGTCTCTGAAGGCTCCAAACCCTTTCATTTGCTCTCACAGGGTGTCAGTAGGACTTTATTGAAGTGTTTGGAGGGAGGGAAGAGGAATGGGGCCATTATTCCCAGAGTTGGGATGGCAGGACATGGAGCTGGAGGGGCTGTGCTGTGTGAGAGGGAGCTGAGACACAGGAACATCCCCACTTGGTCACCTTGGCAAAGTTCTGTTCTCCTGGGCCTTTCCTGCTTGGAAAACTTGGGAATTTTCCACTCTTCTCTCGAGGCGTGCTCAGGAATTTCTTGTGTCGCCTCCAGGATGTGTTTCCTGACACAACCAGGCCGGGATCTGTTTTTCTGGGATCAAAGGCATCCAGTGTTCCACCAAAACCTTCCCTGCAGGGTCATGACCAGGTCAGGGTTATTTTTAAAGCTTCTCCTCCTCTCTTCCATGGCCTGTCCGTTTGGGAATGAGAAGCAGAGGCAGCATAATCCACCCAAAGAAAGAAAGAAAACTCTGCAGCTCCTTCTCCATCATTTCCCAGGATTAAGCACTGCTCAGGACCATGACAAGCAGCCCTCTAGAGTGCTGCTATTTAATTTTCTCTCCATTTCTGCGCTTTAACACCCCCTATTTTAGGCTGAGACTTATTTTCTTTCCAAAAAAAAAAAACCCCAAGACTCAGCTAAAACAACCTCAGCCGTGCAACGACAAATCAGAATTACAGCAGAGTGTCCAAATCCAGCAGGGATTGAGCTGTCCCTGTCAGCTCCCTGTCGAATCCTGCTTCTCTGTTCCACAAGAAGCTCTAAAATTGGGAAAAAACACCTTGGCAGTGGCTTCTGAATAGGCCATTCATCCCTCATTTCTGCATGGGTACTCTTTTGTCAGGCGGATACAGCTTTGTCAGCCCCTGGATTTTGCCGTGATGGGAGCTGGGGGAAAACCTGAGGCAGGCAGGGGGGAGAAAATGCAGAAATCACAGGGAGTGTGTCCCCAATCAGCCCCGAAAAGGCAAACTGGGATAATTACAGCCTTGCTGCTAACAAAGGAGGGCTGTAGCTGGCTGGCTTTTATTGGATTCCACCTTGTAAAAGCTTGGCTTTAGGGCATCTCAAAGCCAATGGCAATAAAGATTCCGAAGCTTTTTTGGCTGCGGAGTGACGGATTCCTGCCAGCTCTGCTCGCAGGCTCTGCCCAGTAAAGAGGGAGGAATTTGGAAGTGAAACCTGGAAAAGTTCTTCCACGTGCCTGGGGCAGGGGATAATGAGGCTGGAGTGTCAGAGGAGTTGGTGACACCGCACCCAAGCCCTCTGTCCCCGGGGCTGAGGCACAGATCCAATGGGAAATGGCTCAGGGCTCCCAGATTGGGCACAGGAATCACAGGGGTGATTTGGGAGCCCTTTGGAGTGAGAATTGGCCCCTCGGGGTGGGGCTGGTTGGTTTGGGGAGCAGGAGGAGGTGTCAGGGCAAAGCCCCAGCGAGGTGTTGGGGTGGAGGGGAGGGAGGAAGGCTCTGTTTGGGGTCAGAGTTTTCTGGATGCTGCCCAGAGTATCCAGGTGGGAAGGTCTGAGCTCTCCAGGCTGTGACCAGCTGTGGGTGTTGCTGTTGTCTGCTCCCTCCTCCCAAATCCGGAGATCATTCCCTAAATTAAAAGGATTTAGGGGCTGCTCTATGGCTCTCCTGGGGTTTCCTTGCTCCCGCCAGGCTGTTCCATGTTAGTCCAAGGGCAGTTTTTAGGGAATCCAGGGAAGCCTGTGCTCTGTGCCTGCTGAGGGCAGCCTGGGAAGGCTCTGCTGGGCCCTGAATCCCTGCAAAACACAACCACACAATCGTGGAATGGTCTGGAATTCCAAAGTTCATCCAGTCCCAGCACTGTGCCATGGGCAGGGACATCTTCCACCATCCCAGGTTGCTCCAAGCCCTGCCCAGCTCGGCCTTGGACACTTCCAGGGATGGGACATCCACGACTTTCCTGGGAAACCTGTCCCACCAACACTTCCCACCCTTTATTCAGAGTGAGAGAGCTTCAGCAGCCTCTCTGCCCTTGACTTTGAGCACTTCTTTCAGGCCATTCTGGTTCTATCAAACAAAGCAGAGCAGCAGCCCCAGGGAAGCCCATCCCAAACCTCACTGTCCATAGGGAAAAGCCCAATCCCTTTTATAAAATTTATTCATGGCTTCTTGCCTTTTTTTTTTTTTTTCTTTTTTCTTTTTTTTTTTTCCAACTCCTCCACAGTCACCAGTGGCTTTGCAGATAGACGGACACAGAAAGTGGATTTTTATCGGAGCTGTTCAGGGCCAAAGCATCGCCCTGTGTGTGTGGGAAGGGTGAGGGGAGGGAGGGGAGCAGGGCTGGAGTCGCTGCTCCCATCCCGGGACGAGGCAGAGCTGTGCAGAGAAGTCTCACGGAGCCCTCTTGAGGCAGTGGAGCATCACTGTCCGGCTCCTGTGGATGAATCGTGGGTGGGAAGTGCCAGGATGGAGGCAAAACCCCCCGAGCTCCTGGGACTTTTCTGCATCTCAGAACATCCTGAGTTAGGAGGGACCCTCAGGGATCACCCAGCCCTGCACAGACACCCCAAACCACACCCTGGGCATCCCTGGCAGCGGTGTCCGAACACCCCCGGAGCTCTGGCAGCCCTGGGGCACTGCCCAGCACCCTCTGGGGAAGAACCTTTCCCTGAAATCCAACCTAACCCTCCCGTGGGACAACCCCATCCCATTCCCTGCATCCATCCCAGGGAGCAGAGCTGGGGAGGAGCTGAGGCTGCCACAGCCCCTCTAGGTAAAGAAAGCCCTGTCCATATCCAACCCCCCTCAGGACTTTGGTCCGTGTTTAATGGGAATGTGAAATTCCCACCTGGCTGCTCTGGGATAAATGGCACCACCCCCTGTAGTGCAGGAGCTTGAGTGGAGTCATGGAATCGTGGAATGGTTTGGGTTGGAAAGGACTTGAAACATCCTCATCCTCGTCCTCGTCCTCCTCGTCCTCCTCGTCCTCCTCGTCCTCCTCGTCCTCCTCGTCCTCCTCATCCTCCTCATCATCATCTCATCCTCCTCATCATCATCTCATCCCCCCCAGCCACAGGCAGGGACACCTCCCAGGCTGCTCCAAGCCCCATCCAGCCTGGCCTTGGACACTCCCAGGGATCCAGGGCCAGCCACAGCTGCTCTGGGGATCTGTGCCAGGGCCTCCTCACTCTCCCAGGGGAGAATCTGTTCCTGACACGAATTCCAACCCATTGTTCCAAACCGTGTCATTCCCTCGAGGGGATCCAGTCCCTGCCTGCTGGGGTCAGCTCCTGGGGAAGGTGAGGAGATGCCAGAAGTGCTTTGCAGAGCTTTTCTCAGGGCAGCACAGCCCCTTGGTGACATTTCCTTGGCATTCCAGGCGTGAGGAGCACTCGGATCCTGCTCCCCACATCCACAGGGTTCCCAGCCAGCTCCACCTGGGCCATGCCTGGGAATTCAGAGCTTCCAGGGCGCTGTTCATTACCAGCAGCACAGCTTGGATTTCAAAAGTTCATTGCCCTCTGTGGAGTCTCTGGGTGGATCTTTTTTCCCCCTCTTGTGCAGTATTAATTAATTAATTAATCTATTAATCAATTTATTGATTTATTGATTTATTAATTCGTCCATCCCCAGCACTCCCAGAGATGAGCAGAGCCAAGTGCACAGAGGGAGGCGATCCTTGCATTAATCTTCCCGGCGCTTGCAGAACATTGGATGAGTTTTGTTCTGCATTTCACTGCAGCTGACAACTCTCCAGAGAGGAGCTGAGAATGTGCCACGGCACTGCAGCACTGAGCAGGGGACAGGGCACTCCAAAGGCATCACCCCGTGGGATGGAGGGCCGGGATACTGGCACAGGGATCCTGTCCCAGGGCTTTCCCAGAAATCCGATCCCTTTTTCTGCTCCCAGAGTCGGTGTCACTGAGTGCCCCGAGGCAGAACTGCAGCTCCTCCATCCTGCCTGATTTCCCAGCTCCGTGGTTTTCCAGGGGAAGGACAGAGCCCTTCATTTCCCGGGAGAGCTGCTGGAGTTATCCCCGCAGAGGGAAATGATCCACGAGCCCCCCACTCAGCCTCCCAGAAGAATTTGCTGAAGGAGCTGTTGATACTCGTAATGATCCCACATAAAAGGCTCCATTTACATCAAATGGCACTAGGAACGGTGTTTTATATTCTCTCCTCAGCAGAGAAGTACAAATTAGTATTTGTTCCGAGCTATTGCTGTTCAAAGAGCTTTTAATTGCTTTTCTGATCCCTCATCCATGGCGTGTTTCTTTGGGAGCAGCTGCCTTTGGAGCAGCTCGGAGCTGACCTTGAGGGGCACCCAGTGGTCCGTGGCTTGTCAGAGTGAGAGGAGTGTTGGTTTTGAGTGGAACATTTTATTATTCTGGAGTAAAAGTCATTCTGTGTGATTGAAGGTAGCGCTCGCTTCAGCAGTGACGTCCTGTTTTAGCGTTTGCCAATTTTGGCTTGAAAAATTGGTTTGGCATGGAAAGCTCAGCACTCACTCAGAGAGCAGAGCAGAATTTTTCAGCAGTGTTTGAAGCAAATTGCTGAAATTCCTTTTGAGTTGTGAGTCAATAAAATATTACCCTGAGCTGAGATTCGCGCTTTCAGCTGGCAAAAATTGTTCTGTCCTCCAGATTTTTGCAGGATCCAATTTTAAGGACTCACACACTGGCAGGATTTGAGGAAAACTGATTCCCCCAGCTCAGTTTGGGATGTGAAAATTCAGCCCAGGGTGTTTGTGGTTGTTGTATAAACGGTGTGAGGTTCATCCTGCCCTCAGGAGTTCTCTGGGATTTGTGTTCTGCATTCCAAGCTCTCCCTCCCCTGCTCCTTCTCCAAGGTCCCAGCAGTGAGAGGACAGCACTCCCCAAGTGAAAAACACATCAGTGACAGAAATTTGGCTTTTTCCACCACTTGTGGATAACCTGGGTTCTGTCTCCACCTCAGAGAAGGGCTTTTCCTGAGGGGCTTTGGGAAGAAATGGTTTTTTTCCACTTTTTGTGCCCCAGGATGGTTTTATTGCACATCCAGGGCCTCTTTCTGTCAGGTCAGCACCAGGTTGGGGATCCCTCCTGATCAGAGCCAGCAGCAGCTCCCGTGAGGAGATTTCCATGTGGGAGGTGTCATTCCCAGCTCAGAGGGAATCAGGGATCACAGGCAGGATAGGAAATGCTGGCAGGGAAAATCCAGGTGTCCTGGCTGGGTGCTGGATCATTGTCACAGATAAACCACACGGAGCCTCCTCTCTCCCCCTCTTCTCCAATTTAAGGGCTCCTCCCCTGCTCTGTTTTCCTGCTCTTGGTATATTTTTTTTTACTATATAAGGGAAAGAGATCCCAGAGGTCCTTCCATTCCTGGGCCTCGGAGCAGACAGGAGCAGCACCTCAGCAGGGCAGGGCTGAGCTCACAGCTCCCCCCGGTGCAGAGGCAGAGCAGTGGGGTCTGGATTCCTCTGGAAGTGCTCACTGGCCATGGGAATATCCTGATATTCCCTGTGGGAATGCAGGCATCTTCCCCACTGCCTGCAGTGGTTGCTTCCCCTCGCTCATGCCATGAGTTGTTCTCCCTGCTCAGGGATTGGGATGCAAACCCCAGGCAGGGACAGTGGCAGCTTTCCAGGGAAAAAAGCGTGCAGGGCCCCCCAGATGTGATTTATTCCCTCTGGATCCATCCTGATCCCACTCAAACCCCTCTCCCAGCGCCCGGGACGGCCCCAGCTGGGTTGTTTGAGTTTCAGCTGGCAGGTAAAATAAACCCAGCGGGATCCAGCACCCAGAACAGGGGCAGAGTGCCCCAGGAATGCCTCTGCATTCCCTCGGGAATGTGAGTAAATCCCGGCCAGTCCCTCCTGCTGGGACAGAGGCTCTGGAGTGCTCCGGGCAGGGTTTGGGCAGAGGACACGGGGGTGAAGCAGCTCCCACGGGCACAGAGAGGGGTTTTGTTCAGTCTGGGCCTTCTGCTGCTGCCAGATCCCTGCTTTTCACCCGGGGCTGGGTTTGGGAGCTGTCTGAGTTTGGAAAGGCAGGGAAAAGCCAGAGCTTCCCTTGGAATAGAGAATGTAACCCCCTCTCCCTTTGAATTATTATCATTTTGAAATTAAGGGGCTTTCAGGCAAAGCTATG
Source organism: Cisticola juncidis (assembly GCA_013400215.1). Lineage (NCBI taxonomy): Eukaryota > Metazoa > Chordata > Aves > Passeriformes > Cisticolidae > Cisticola > Cisticola juncidis. Next base: position 91,601 of record VXBR01003468.1, read on the forward strand.
GGAACAGGAATAACAGTTCTTTATTAGGAATATTAAAAATGGTGTAGTACAAAAAAAGCAAGCAAACAAAAAAGAAAAACAGTGACAGAGTGAGAATAAACCTGGCACCCTGTTGGTCAGGGTGGTGGGAGCAGCTCAGTCCAGCCCTCCTGCAGGGACAGATGTGGCTCTGTTGGAGCAGGGATGATCCTGGAGCAGGGGCAGTTTCCTCTGAAGGTGCAGTGGGGTGAGATGGGTCTGGTTTTCCTCTGGGAATGCAGAGCACACAGGCTGTGCTGGGCTCTCAATCCCAGGCTTTATCCAGGTGGGAATGCAGAGCACACAGGCTGTGCTGGGCTCTCAATCCCAGGCTTTATCCAGGTGGGAATGCAGAGCACACAGGCTGTGCTGGGCTCTCAATCCCAGGCTTTATCCAGGTGGGAATTTGGGCTCCTCCCCTGGGTGCAGCATCTCCCATGGATGATGGAATTGGATCAGCCCTGCAGGGAGCCTGGATGGCCCATGGACAGCAGAGATCCCCTGGAGGGAGGATGGGTCCTGGAAGGGTAAAGAACCCTGCCCCAGCTGGGTTTAACAGCTGCCCATGGACAGAAAAGATCCTCCCCAGAGTTACAGGAATGGGTCATGGAAGGGATAAAGAAAAATCTCCTCCCCAGTGGGTTTCCAGAGATGGCAATAGAACACTTCTTGGTGGGGCAGGGACAAAGGACAAGCCCCAGGAACAGCTCCAGGGTGCCAGCTGTGATCAGGGACCCCAGAGGGGTCACAGTGCCCCAGCCAGGTCCCTCCAGCAGCCCCCACATGTGGCAGCAGCTCCCATCCTCACAGGAGCCTCCAGGAAAAGCAGGGACAAGGCAGGGGGAGCAGAGAGGGAATTGTGAGAGGCTGAGGCAGGGAGGCTTTGGTGGTTTGGTTGCCACAGGAGGGGTGGAGCTGCTGGAGCAGCAGCATCAGCTGAGGATGTTCCTGCATCCAGCCTGTGTTTCCTGGGATTTTTCATTCCCTGAAACAAGGATTGCAACGTGCTCAGTGCCAGCCAGATGTGTCAGGTGGGATTTTTAGGAAATATTTCCTCACTGGGACAGTGGTTAAACACTGGAAGGGCTGCCCAGGGCAGGGGTGGGGTCACCATCCCTGGAAATGCTGGAGAAATCAGTGGATGTGGCATTTCCTGATGTGGGTTGGGGGTGTTTGGATAAACTTGGGAGTCTTTTCCCATTTTAGTGGCTTTGAGTTATGGCAAGCAATGATAAAATTGGGAATTTGCACCTCTAAATTGCTAAAAGTTGGGAATAAAATTGGGAATTTGCACCTCTAAAGCAGATTTAACAGGGAAGAACCTTGTGAAGGCATGGAAAGGTGTGGGTTAGGGACGCTCAGGGTGCCAGTGCAGCTCCCTCCTGGGCACCCCAACAACTCCACTCCCCACTGCTGCCAACCCAGCCATGGATTTTCCTCAGGTTTTATCCAGGATCCTCCACCCAGGAATTCCCAGAATCATGAATGAAGTTGGAAATGTCACCTTGAGAGCTCCTCCTGGGGTCTGTGTTCGAGGTGGGGATGCTTTTCCAGGAGTGGGGCGGGAGCTGATGTGAGAGGAGCGAGGCTCTGGGGACTGAGGGAGGTTTGGCATCTCTGCTCACATTCTTTTCGAGCTCTATTTTTGTTTGCACTGTGTGGTTTACAGCCCTAAAGACAGCCTGAGTCCCAATTTGGGAAAAATGCTGTGCACAGGCCTCGCAGCATCAGTGGCAGAGCTTTTTTGGGGCGGGGAGGATGGGCCAGGGGACCACAATCCCAGGAGTTTTCTCTCCTGCCTGATCCCTGTGCAGATTCACATCTCCTCTCTCCCTGTCCTTGTCTTCTCCTTGTCAGGCAAATCTGAAAGTTGTAGTAAAACTGAGAAGGCAACATCCAAAAAAAAAAAAAGAAAAGAAAAGAAAAACAGTTAATTTTATATAGTCCAGAGGGAATTTGCTTTGCTGCAGACAGATGGATCCTGTAATTCCCTGTCTCTCGACATGACTATACATGGATTGGTCCCAGTTCCTGGGGATTGGGGTGGGATGGGAGGCCAGAGGGTGCTGGCAGCTCCCAGGACTGCACCTGGAGCACAAATCCCTGCCTCTCTCTCGTTCCCCAGGCACACCAGGCAGGAATCTCCCAGCCTGAGCCACCTTAAATCCGATCAATAAACGGGAGAGAGCAGGATATGGGAGATAATCAGCATTTTCCTTTCATTCCTGGAGGGTTGGGGGCAAAACCTCCACCCTGAGGGCATCGTTTGTCCGGGTCACTGCTGCTGGGAGGACAGAGAGATGAAAATCGTTTGTGGAAATGATTTTGAGGCAGAGAGGCCGGGAACAGCGTGGGTTGCTGGGCAATTATCTGCTCAGCAGTGACCTGGGCTGCTGCAGAGCCCTCCCGGTGCTGGAGGCTCTGGGAGCTGCCAGGAGCAGGGAGCAGCATCAGGGAGGCTCTGGGGCAGAGCTCCTGGTGGGAAACCTGTGCCAGAAATCCCAGCTTGTGCCAGAAATCCCAGGTTGTGCCAGAAATCCCAGCTTGAGCCAGAAATCCCAGTGTGTGCCAGAAATCCCAGCCTGAGCCAGAAATCCCAGCCTGAGCCAGAAATCCCAGCCTGAGCCAGAAATCCCAGTTTGTGCCAGAAATCCCAGTTTGTGCCAGAAATCCCAGTTTGTGCCAGAAATCCCAGTTTGTGCCAGAAATCCCAGTTTGCTGTGCCAGAAATCCCAGTTTGTGCCTCTGGAAGCATCAGAGGCAGAGGTGGTGAGGGGAGCCCCAAACCCCCCCAAACACTTTTCTGAGATATCCAAAGCAGCTTTCCCATGTCTCTGCTTCTCCCCTGGCTGTGCCCCCCATTCCAGGCTGGAATGATGGGATGGATTTCCATCCCTGCCTTCCCCAGGCTCCCAGACACCCCCAGATTCCCAGGAATCTCTCCCTGGCTGCAGCAGGGGGGCTTTGCTGGCTGGGGGACGTTCCCAGCTCCTTCTTTTCCCAGCTTTTCCCTGTTCCCAAGGCTGAGCTGAGCCTGCAGGGTGATGGACAGGCAGGCTCAGACTCCCAGACAGGTAATGAGGGAAGCAAAGCGTGCAGTGCATGTTCCCCACCCGACTTGCACAAGTCCTTTTGTATTTCACAAATTATTTTAAAGCCGTGGATTTCCTCCCACTCCTTTTTTTTTTCTTTTTTTTTCCTCCCCTGCTCCTTGCTCGTCAGGGTGTAACAGCGCAGGGTTTCATCCACTTTTGATTTTTTAAATTCTGACAGGAAACCTGAGTGCTGGATTTATGGCTGCAGCTGTCACTCCTCTGCAAACAGGCAGGGAAATGAAGGTTAACAAGTTTGGGCTCGGGGGAGAGCTTGTAAAACAGCCCTGCAGAAGGTTTTGTGTCATCTCAGCCGCCTGGAGAACAGATCCTCTCTGAGTTCTCCAGCCTGGGGTTATTCATCATCATCTGCAGAGAGTGCTTTCCTAATTGTACTTCTACTTTCCTAATTGTACTTCTACCTCAAAACTCCACACCGAGTTCTTCTTCTCCCTGGTTTGGTACAGAGGGAAAATGCAGCCTGGGGAGCCTGGGGAATGCTTGAAAAATCCAAGTGGATTTTTCCTGGGCAGCTTTGCTGCAGCCGTGTGTTCCAACCCCAGGGGTGGGTGTTCACCAGCAGGCAGAGGATGCTCCAGAATGCTCTGCTGTGCTCTCCAGATGTCCCAGTTGCTGTGGCTGAAGGCAGGGATGCTCTGCCCAGTGTCCCCTGCCACGCTGACACTGTCCCCTCACTCCTGGGGCTGAAGTGTGAAGTCCTGGCTGGGCAGTCCTAAGGGAGGTTGGATGAAATAAGGCAAAATCGCTTCTGACTTTTGTTTGAATGAGGGATTTGGCCTGGAAAGTATCAAATGTGCTGGGAATGGTGTGCTGGGAGCAGAAGGAGCTGCTGGAACACGTGGCTGTGTCTTTAGGGTCACTGCACGCTGGTTCAGGCTCCGTGTGTCTCAGGGGGGTTGTGTCAACAGGATGGGAAGTTTTGGCTGTGTCCATGGACTTTTCCATGCCTTAGTCAGCCTGGAGAAGAGGAGGATGAGGGGAAATTCCTTGGATCTGCAGCTCCTGGGACTAGGGAATGGCTGGAGCTGTGCCACGGCAGGGTTAGGTTGGATTTTAGGGACAGATTCTTCCCACAGAGGGTGCTGGGCACAGCCCCAGACCTCCAGGAGAGTTTGGACACCGCTCCAGGGTTGCCCAGGGTGGGATTGTTGGGGTCTGTGCTGGCTGATCCCAGTGGATCCTTTCCAGTCAGGACATTCTGTGACTCCTCATTTCTGTGAGTGCAGCCAGACCAGACCCTGCTCCTCAGCAGGTCCCTGTTCCCTCCTCACTCCTCTCTCCCAGCCCTTCCTGCTCTCCCACGGTTCTGCCCCCAAAGGTGTAAAGGTGTTTTTAGCATCTCCCTGGAAGCCACCCCGGGGTTGTGGAGTGCAGGGGTTGGATTTAGAAAGGAACTCCAGGAATGCTTCAGTGGGATCAGGGCTGGGGCTGCCAGCAGGGCAGGAGCCGCTCCAGCCAGAAAAGTTAGGAAGGGAAGCAGTGGAAGCTCTCAAAAGGCAGAGAAGCAACAATTCCCTGCCAGGTGAGCTCAGGGTGAGGGTTTTGCCTCAAACTTTATCAGAACAGACCCAGTTCTGCCTCTCCCACAGAAATCCAGACAAACTCCTCACCTGGGAGGAAACTGCAAAGCTGCTTTTTGATGTGCCAGCCACTCCTGCCCCTCATTAACACCTCTGTCTCTCAGCGTGCCCTCTCTCAGAAGGTTTAAACGCCGAGAGATTAATTTGCTTTTGATCTCTGGGCTAATGAAGTGCTGGGTCTCCTCCTCTTCATTTTCCAGCCGTGGATCGAGGCTGGGGAGCAGCCGGGGTTGGAGCTGGCCTGGGTTTGCTGCCGAGCTGAGGGAAAGGTTCACCCAGGGTTGGCAGCCACCAGCTCAGGATGCTCCCCCAGCCCTGCACAACCCCCTGAGGCAGCTCTGGAGCTGTCACAGGGCAGGGAAGGAGGAAATTCCGCGCCGTGCCGAGGTCAGGGCGCTTCGGCAGCACCACCAGGCTGCGGTCACCGCGGCGATGACATCGCCATGGAAACGCTGCCACCTCCTCCAGCCCGGCTGGGATCCGCCACAAATGAAACAATCGGGAGCTTTGGGCACTGCTGCCCTCCTCGGAGCCCCCCGGGAGGATTCCCAGCGGGACAGGGTGCTCGGGGCTGCTCAGGGTTGGTGATGGAGCTTGGGGAGGTCATTGAAGGCACCAGGCAGGAGCTGCAATCTAAATTCTCTCTCTCCCACTCTCAAATTCAACCTGGTGTTGCCTGTTCCATGCCTGCCTGGAGGCTTTGGAGCAGTTTGGGTTTGTTGGTTTTTTTTTTCCTGTGATGCCTTGGGAGGGCTGAGCTGGAACAGACTGGGCAGAGCTGGAGAATCAAGCAGAGATTTATGGAAAGGGCTTTGGGATACACCTTGGGCAGGACAGAGCCTGGCCAGGGCTGCACCCAAGGGGGACCCAAAATGGTCATAAAATGGTCACAGAATGGACNATGGTCACAAAATGGCTGGTGCCAGTCAGGAGTTTTCACACTGGATGAGCTTTGGGGTCCCTTCAACCCAAACCTGTCTGAGATTCAATCTCCCAAAGGGAAACCCATCAAGAACTCCCTGTGCCTGATCAAGACACATCCCCAGCTTTCCCCCCTGCTGTCCTCCAGCATTTTCATTCCCTCCTTCCATTCCCAGACCCTGGAACCTTTAGAATCTCTCCCAATCTTCTGCCCTCTCTTCAGTCCCACTTGGGCACTCGGAGGTCGCGTCCGGCCTCTGCTCCCATCAAGAATTCCCCTCTCCTTGAACCCATTTCCCCCTCCAGCCCCTGCAGCTCCTCTCCCTGGGCTGCACAGATGATTAAGCCGAGTTTGAATCTCTTTCAAACACAGACCAAACACATCCCCACCCTCCCTCCCCAGCACAGCCCGTGCTGTGCTCCCCTGGTGTTTCATCCCCCGGTGCCCACAGATCACCAAAGTGCATTTTTCAAAGGGACTCTCCATAAAGCTCTATTAGCAGGGGATGAGTAATGGCTTGACAAACCAGATTTAAGTGGCCCCTTCTGAATCATCTGGGCAGTAATAGGGGGAGTGTGTCCATTTTTTGATTAAATATTTCCAGTGCCATTAACTCGGCCCAAGTAAACAACTTCTATTGGGTTTGCCTGCTAATGACAACCCAAAGGTCTTTGATCCCGGTGTTTCAGAGAGCCAGGGGCTGGATAAAGATCATGGAATCGTTGCTAAAGTGTCATCAAAGGGTTGGGAAATGGTTCTTTTCTCTTTCTGCCACCCTCAGGGGATGTGGTGCCACCTGTGATGGGCATCCAGAACCTCTGTGGGAGTGGCTGGAGGATTTTCCAAGAAAAATCCATCATTAACCTTCATTTCTTGTGCAGATTCCTCCAGGCAGGGTCTCTGTTGCTCCTTTTTGCCTGCCAGGGGCTGTGGCATATTCCATGGGGTTTGTGTGTGTGTCCCATCTTAAGTATTCCTTCATACCCCAGGACCCCATTCCCACCTAAAAGGAAAAGGTAAAACCTCATTCTTCTTTCCAATCAGTCAGATTTGAGATATCTTCAGCCTAAATATAAAAATATACTTAATAATGTATTTTTCAAAGGGCCATAAATCAGTAGGAATGTTGCATTCTATTTTAAAAATTAATTCTTTGTGGTTAACCAGCCAAACAGAGCTGATTTCAGGCATTGTGCTGATGATTTGGGGGCCATTAATTATTGACTTCAGCTTTGCAGTGGGCAGGAGCTGTGGACAGAATTCCTTGGGTGAATGTAGTATTTTTATGGCGAGGGAGAAGCCAAATTTCTGGGATGAGAGTGAGCCCAGGCCCTGCTCGGAGCTGTCCCGGCCAGCAGAGCCACTGGTGCTCCTCAGCACATGGATGGGAATGATTCAGGCTGGATGAATTCCCTGGATTTTGGCCAGAGGCTTTTAAAGGAGCCAAGGCCATGCAGGGTGGGATGGCAGGGAGAGAAAGCTGCTCCTGTTTCCAGGGAAAAGCTCCAGTGACGGTTTTGGGATGCTGGGAAGAGGATCCTGGTGGATCCTCCCGGGGGAGATCCCTGCTCCCAGCATGGGAGACATTCCCAGCACTGCCACATTCCCTTTTTCCCTCTTTTTCCTGACATGGGATCAGTGTGCAGAGTCCAGTTCTCCCAGCTGCTCCTGGGGCTTTGCTGGAGACATTCCCTGCTTGTTTGGAGAGCTGGCTCCTTCCTGCTGTGATTTCTCATTTAATAACTGAACCTGAGCACTCCTGGCCTGCCTTGGGGCGTTGTTTCAGAGGGTCTGGGTGGGTGTTTTTCTCATTTTTTTCTCAGTTTAAGGCTTATTTTTGAGCCTTCTGTCGCTGCAAGTGATCCTCCATCCAGATATAATCCGGCTGATTGCCCTGCTTTTCCAAACAGTTCTGCTGATAACATTTCAGATTTTCCAGGTCCCGTCCTCCAGAGGCTGGAGGAGGCAGCAGCTGATCTAATCCTGCTTGGCATTTATGTCACTGGAAATGAAATTGGGTTTTGCTGAATGAAACTGAGAAATGGGAAAGTAATACTGTGAATATGTTCTGCCACGTGGGATCTCCTGCCCGGGAAGCTTCCGAAGGAAGTTGATTATCCCAGAGAGCAAACTCTGCTCTGTGGCTCTTCCTGCAGGAGAGGGAAATGTGGCAGAACCCAGGGATTCCTCTGGAGAAAACACTGAGAGGCCTGGGAGGGGTTGGAAGGGACCTTAAAGCTCATCCAGCCTCCCCCAGGGTCACCTCCCGCTGTCCCAGGGTGATCCAAGCCCGGCCAGGGATCCAGGGGCAGCCTCAGCTTCCCTGGGAATCTGTGCCAGGCCCTCCCAGGGATCAATCCCTTCCCAAAATCCAACCCTGGGTGTGAAAGATTGGCACAGAAACCTTGGGGAGTGCCTGAATTTGGAATCTGAAGCTGAACTCTGCTGGTTTTGGGGTCTGGTGCTTCCTCCACCCCCCAGTGTCCCTTTGGCAGCCCCAGGAAGGAGCAGAATTTTGCATCTGGGCATGGAATCGTTCACCGTGGAGCAGGGAGTTAAAAGGAACTGTGCAGAGCATTAGGAGATCAGGCAGGTCAATTGAAAGGAGGAAAAATTACCATCAGTTATCTTCAATTAAATTGTTATCGCTCCACATGAAGGATCCCATTTAGAGGGAGGCATAAAACCTGCGAGCGGAGGTGACTGAGAGAATAAATTTCCCATTTTTCATTCCCAGCCCAGAGAGGGAACATCCATCAGCAGGCACAAGGAGGAGATCTCTTTTCCCTTCTGTTTCCAGCCTGCTTTGAAGCAGAGCCCTTTTGGAAATCTCTCAGGGAAACTTTCTTTTTTCAGTGGGAAGCACAAACTCCTCGAAGCCACAACTTTTAGGAGAGGCTTTAATGACAGAGAAACCCCTCTCAAGCAGGACTTGTGCTTCTGAGAGGTTGTGGTTGTGTCTGGCTGTTAAATTTGGGGCAGTGGCACCCCAAAATAGCAAATATCTCATTTTCCAGGGCTGGGATATCCTGGTTCAAGTCCCTGATCCCTTTCCAAGGCCAGAGAGCAGAAATAACTTTGAACTGTGCTCATGAGCCTGGGAAAACACCACCCAACCCTTTATTTTTTTTTTAAGGAAGTTATATTACATAAAGAAAGGCAATTCCTGTGGTCTGGATGGACTAAACCAGCTTGAATTTGATTTTCAGACACGGAGAGCCCAATCTTGTAGTAAATAAACTTCATCCAAATGGTTTACACAGGAGATATGTTGAGATGCAGGAGCTGAAAAGCCCACTTGTATCATTCCTGGGCTTTTTTGGGTTTGATTTTTTTAAAAGGCAGGGAATGCAGAGGAGGAAGCAGCCAGGTCTGTGATTGCTCGGGGGTTTCTGCTTGTTTGCTTTGCCAGGTTGTTTACTTACCTCAGAAATATCAGAATTGCTCAGTTTGATCTTTGACAAGCAGAGAAGGAGAGAAAAACAAAGGTCAAAACGGAGCCTTCATCCTTGCTGGGGTGTCACTTACATCCCCTGGCAGCTCTGGCTCCTGGAACCCCTGGAAAAGGAGCTTTTCCCAGCTGCTCCAGAGGCAGGGGAAGGACAGGGCTGGGAATCAAACCCAGCAGAGTGCAGGGTTTTATTCTCTCTGTGTGCAGCTCAGAATTCAGCCCTGGGAGATTCCACCCTCCTTCCCTGGTGCTTATCCTGGGAATGTCAGAGTTTTCCCTGTGAGGATGAGGAGGAGGCCCTGGCACAGATCCCAGAGGAGCTGTGGATCCCTGGAAGTGCTGGACAGGGCTTGGGATGGTGGAAGGTGCCCCTAGGTGGGACTGGATAGTCCCAGAAATTCCCTGGATTCTTCTCCTCTCTCTGCACTCCCTGTGGGTTTTCATTCCCTGACACGGGGCTGCAGACAGGTGAACTCTGGCAGTGGAAAACCTGGTAATTGGAGGAATATAATTGCAAAAAAAAAATTATAATTGCCCAAAAATGTATAATTGCCCGAAAATGAGGTGAGGGGAGGAAACACGGAGTGCCCGGAGCCAGGCAGGGATTGACAGATCATTATCGTGCCTGCTCAGAGCCTCTGCGTGCTCAACTGCAACATCTAAAGCAGAAAAGCCAACATAAACAAGGGCTGCGAGTCCCATTGACAGCTTTAGGCTCGGGACTAAGAGAGAAAAAAACAACCCCAGTGCAAAGGATGTTTATGAGACTCGATGTTCTGCATTTGTTTACTGCTCCTCGGAGCTCTGCCACTCGCAGCTCTCCCGGCTCAGGAGAAGTTGAGCTGCTTTGGAGGGGGATTTCTGAAGGAAAATTCGATTTTAAATTTTTCTGGAATCTTCCCCGGTCACTGAGCAGGAAGGAGGTGGTGTGGAAGGGCCTTTTTCTCTTCTGTGAGGGGTGCAGGTGTGGTTATTTCTCAGATATTTCAGAAAAAGGTGTCTGGCTGTCCTGCTGGGACTGAGCCTGAATTCTGTAAAGCAGCAGCAATCAAAGGGGATGAGGGAGAGGTGGGAGAGAGGAAAAAGAGGCACAAAGAGACCCCAGTCCTGGGAGAACTGCAGGGATTCAGGTGCACAAAGGGAAATCTCGGGCTGCAGATTCCACCCCTTCATTCTGTGCTTGGAGGAGCCGTCCCTGATTTGACCAGGATGGGTTTTTCTTTTATTGGATTCCAGGAAGGCTCTGGGGTCCCTGCTAAAACCACGAGGGGCAGATTCACATCCTGGGCTTCTGAGGTTTCCAGACCTAAACTGTTCAGGAAAGGAATTTTCTGGGCTGTTTATCTGAGTGTAGAATGAATTGTTTGAAGTTTGTCCCTACTAAAAGCACAGTTTGGAATTGCTGGAATATTCTGCAGGGTAAATATGGCCTTGGAAATGGGGCAGAGGGGGACGTGGTTTGCCTGCAGTCAAGGTTTGCTCTTATTTAAACTCAGGGATGCTGAAACCTTCCAGACTGATCCCACACAGTTCCACCCTTCCCTTGAATAGTGAGAAACTTAATCCTGCAGCCCAAGGATGACTGAAATCAGAAATTCTAAACTTTAGACTCAAATCTGGACTTTTTGCAGCATTCCCTGGGATGTGCCAGTGGGACTTGGGGTTACACCAGGCTGTGCTCGTTTTTGGTGGCAGTTCCAGCGTGGCCATTCCCACTCCAGCCTCCACTGGGGGATCCTCATGCCAGCATTGCCAAAATTCTCCCACGCCCTGGGGATTCCTGAGCATTTTGGATTCTCCTGCCATTCCATGTGGTCACCTTTTGGCTCTGGAATCCTGGCCTGATGTGAAAGTCAATAATTACAGCAGCAAAAGATGTGGAGATCCCCAAAGCTACTGGGGGGTCGTGCTATCCCTATTTGTGTTTGGAAAAGGAACTTTTTCCTGATGCAGCTTGGAGCCCAGTGGTGGGCAGGTCTTTTCCTAGCCAGAGTCATTAAGGCTTCGAAAATATTTGGCAAAAAGCAAAATCCTCCACTTTAGACCAAGGCTCTTGGAAATGCCTCACTTCGCTGCCAAGCTTTGTCACACTCCTGATCTGAGCTGCATTTTGTGACAGAAACGCTGCTGGAGCCAAAAACCTGAAGTTTCCAGCTCTGGGCAGGCCAGGATGAGGCATTGCAGCAATCTGAAAGCGTCGCTGCGATTTCGTTTTCTCCCAGCCAGAAAGTCGGACAAAAATAATCCTGGCCGTGAAAAGCTTTGTTTTCAGCAAATGAGGACGGAGGAGAAGAAGACTCCTGGAAACATTCCTGCTCCGGGATTGGCTTTCATTCGGACAAAAACCAACAGTGGCTCCTAGTGGCTGCCTCCAGGGGATGGCCAAATCCATCTCGAGTGTCCCTTCCCTGACCCTTCTCGTGGGTCTTTGCCTGTCAGGAGCGGGAAATTCGCGCCGTGAGCAATAAACCATTTCAGAAGGCACGAAAACATCCCCATTTCCCGGGCTCCCGTTGGTGTCAGGAGAAGGTAATTACACTGGGAGGCTGGAGCTGAGGGTGTTTGGCTCCTCTGCTCCTCAGCATCCACTCCAACAATCCCCAGCAGAGCTTGGCCGCCGTTCAGGGCCATCCGTCCTTGTCCATGCCCGGTGTCCCGGCAGGATCCTGCTCCAACATCCCTGCAGGATCCTGCTCCAACATCCCTGCTCACAGCTGGGGCTGTCAGCACCAGCTCTGCCCGGCTCCCAGCACCATCCCAGCAGGATGATGAACATCCCCGAGGTGACATTTTGCAGTGTCAGCCCTTCCCGGCGTCCTGCCGCGCTCCAATCTGCTGGATCAGCTCCTGGGCACAGCTGCTGACGTTCCAGGCCACCTCCCTGTCCTCTCCTGTCCCCGTCCCTCGTGGCCTCTCCCCCCTCCCTGTCAGATCACTGCGGATTTTCTCCTGGGCTTCAGTGGGAAGTAAAAGTCACGGCGCTGGGGACGAAGCAAAAAGGGCACAAATCGTCAGAGGAAATCAGGAAATAAATTCAGGATTGGCCGCAGGAGCATCTTGGGTTTGCCTAAGAAAACTTGGGATTTGAGAGAATAACAATGTACAAATTAGAGAAAAAAAATGTACAAATTTGTACAAGGACAAATTTGCCTTTGGGTGTTTTTGGGGTTTTCACCTTTTCAGTCTCGACTTTTTTGGTGATGACTCTGAGATTGTCTTGTCGTGTTGGGCTCGACGACCTTTGAGGTTTTTTCCAGCCTCAGGAAGTCTGTGCTTCCATATCCACATCGTTCCAGGATTAGGGATTTTGAAGTGATCACCAGGAACCCCAAATTTGATGATGAAATTGTAACTCTTGGAGTTTGGAGAACCCCACACTGCATTTTCCTTTAGCTCATGAGGCAGCTGCTCCGTGGGAGAGAACGAAGTTCTGGGAATAGCAGTGGGCAGGTTTTCCATGATTCCCAGGAAAAAAAAAGTGCTGGGGAACAGCAGGGAAGAGAGAACAACCCTGCAGATTCCTGTCAAGAATGACGGTGGCTTTTTCCCCAAGACAATCAGAGGAAACGGCCTCAGGCTGTGCCAGGGGAGGTCCAGGTTGGACATCACGAGGAATTTCTAGGAATTTCTCCATGGAAAGGGCGGTCAGGCTTTGGAACTGCCCAGGGAGGTTTGGAGTTCCCATTCCTGGAGTGTCCCAGGAATTCCTGATGTGGCACTCAGAGCTCTGGGCTGGGGACAAGGTGGGGATCAAGCCCAGCTCGATGGTCCTGGAGGTCTTTTCCAGCCTCAACTATCCCGGGATTCTGTGTGATTCCTTGCTGATAATTGTCATTAATTCCCAGCCTCAGCCACAAACACCCTGTTCCAGGAGCTCTCCCGTCGGTGCCTGCGGGGACACGAGACTTTAATGAGTTATTTCGCTCCTTGTCAAGAATTCCCTCATCCAGCCCCGCCTAGGGGGAGACCCTGAACGTGCCAGGTCCTGACAGGGAGCTCGGGGACGCTGCCAGCCCCGTGTCCTGTCACCACTGTGGCTTGGGCCAGCCTGGGAGCCTGCAGGGCTATTTTAGGATCGGTCTCTGTGGAGAGCTGCTTAAATTCCATCCCAGAGCAGCCCTGAGCCTCTGGCGAGGCGGTTTTTTTTGCCTCTCCCCGTTTTGGTTTTTTTTGTTTGTTTGTTTGTTTGTTTGTTGTTTTGTTTTGTTTTGTTTTTGTTTGTTTGGTTGGTTGGTTGGTTGGGGTTTTTTGTGTGTGGGGGGTTGTTGGTTTTTTTTGTGTGTGTGTTTCTTTTTGTTTGGTTTTTTTTTGTTTTGTTGTTGTTGGGTTTTTTGAGGGGGTTTTTTTGGGGGTTGTTTTTTGTTTTGTTTTTGGGGTGTTTTTTTGGGTTTTTTTTTTTTTTTTTTTTTGCATTTTGAGGGAAAGGAATAGGATGGATGAGCTCTGCCTGGTGTGAGGGAATGGCACAGGCTGGACAGGAAAAAGCTGCGAATTTCCCAGTGCTCCTCCAGTATCCCATGGCAATTGGAGTTTATGGATTAGAACCGGGAGCTCTGAGTGCTCGTTCCCCTGGATAAATGGTTGAGCAGCAGCCAGACGATTGCAGGGAGTAATTTAGCAGTGAATGATGGCTCATTAGCAGCCCACGGGCTGGAGGGGATGTGTGGGCTCTTCCCGAATCCCAATTAACTCTTTTCCCCTCTCCTTCCCCTGCCAAGGGTCGGGTTTGCTGGGTGGGGAGTTCAGTGTGCTGGAGTTACTGTGCTTTCTGCTTTAGAGCCTCAAACATCCCCCAAACCCAGCCGATTCCTACCCCCCTAACGAGGGACGGGGAATAAAGACAATTATTATCAGTCCAGGAGATGAGTCAGATATGAAAATCACACCTTTTCCCAGACAATGTTATTACACCGAGGAAAAGGAAATGAAAAAGGCTCATTTTGGCTCACAAAAGAGGAGGCCTGAACTGGAAATGCTCATTGCAGAGCTGGGTGCTGCTGGAAGGAGCAGCTGCAGGGAGGGGACAAATGGATCCCACCTTTTCCCATTTCCCTGCCGCCTCTGGGAGCCTGGGCACTGGGCAGGCTTTGCTGAACTTCCCAGGAATGGGATGGGATGGGATGGAATGGAATGGAATGGGATGGAATGGAATGGAATGGAATGGAATGGAATGGAATGGAATGGAATGGAATGGAATGGAATGGAATGTCTAGATACAAGGTTGGAGCCCAAGGGAATGTGGTGCTGGCATAGAGGAGGGGTATGGAAAAATCTTGGATTTTCCATTTTTTAGCTCCATTAAAATCTTGCACACCCAGAGAAACTCAGAGACCCTGAATGCAGTCCTGGCACTCAGGGCCATGCTGCTGTCACCAAAATTCTGCTGGCTCTAGGAAAGACCATTTTGGGGTTTTGGGGGCAATTCCCAAAGGGAGATAAGACCCTCAAGAGGCATGAAAATGTTGATCCCACTGACTTTTAACTGTTTTTTGTTTTTTTTTTCCCTAATGCTCTTTGGAGATGCTGGAAGAAAAATGCTTTATTTTTAGATTTTTTATATTTTTTAGATATTTTTATATTAATAGATCTTTCTTTGATGAATGTGATATTCCTATATCCAAACCAGTGTTCCTGGTTTGGATGCAGCAGCATCCCTAAAGCTCTGCTGGAGCTGGAGCAGTAAAAGCAGAGTGATCCATGTGAATCCAGGCACATCAGTCATTCCAGCCTGGACAATTCCCTCTTGGAGCAGTGAACAATCCCTCTCCTTTGCCTGGCTGGGATTAGTTTGGATTGGGCACAGTTGTCCTCCAGCTGCTCCAGAACCAGGCTGGCATCCTGTGCTTCCAGAAAAACGCACAGGGACTCTCAGGAGGATCTGCTGCCCCCTCAGACGTTTCTTTATCTCCATGAGGAGCACAAATCCCAGCAGGAGGAGCATTCCCACCTTTCCTGGTTTTCCCTGACCACTCTGCCTTTCTGCCCACAGCCCGACGAGCTGACCAACGCCCTGGAGATCAGCAACATCGTCTTCACCAGCATGTTTGCCCTGGAGATGCTCCTCAAGCTCCTGGCCTTTGGAATTTTTGGCTACATCAAGAACCCCTACAACATCTTTGACGGGATCATCGTGGTCATCAGGTCACTGCCGGGCTTTGGTTCGGACAGGCTGGGAGTGGGATGGGGATCGGGGATGGCAAGGGAAATTCAGGTTGATTCTTAGGAAAAAGTGGTTTTGTTTTATCACAGAAAAGGTTTTTATCACTGGAATGCCCTGCCCAGGAGGCAGTGGGGTGGCCATCCCTGGATGTGTTTAAAAAAGATTGGATGTGGCCTTGGTGTTGTGGTGTCAGGGCATGGGTGGGACTCAATGACCTGAAAAGTCTCTTCCCACCTGGGGATTCTGTGATTCCATGTGTTAATCCAGGGTTGGGAAGTGCTGTAGTTGTGCTGGACTTTCAGATTCCTGTCCTTGGGAGGGCTGTCCAAAGTAAATCAGCCTGGCAGATGGAGAGGAAAATCTATTTATGCCACACATCTGGCACTGGGGTGGATTTTCCCAGGCTGGTCCTGGGAAAGGGGTACTGGGAGTATCCATGTGCCAGCAGTGTCCTCCCTCTCCCAAATTACCCAGCTCAGCTGGAATTGGGCAGGCAGGAGGGGAGGGAAGGGCACTGTTCTGCTGTGCTCCCCAGGGGACACTGTCCCAGCCTAAACTGGGGTGTCCCAGCCTAAACTGGGGTGTCCCAGCCTAAACTGGGGTGCCCCAGCCACACCCCAGTGCTGGATCCTTTCTGATCACCCCTCAGTCAGATATTTTGGGCAAAGAATTCCAGGGACATGGAGATGTAAAGCAGGAGAGTGCCCTTGGCACATCCCTTAGATCCAGACAAGGGTCAAGGTTTGGACAAGTCAAGGTCCTGAACATTCTGTGGTCTGACCAAACCCTCCAAAACATCTCTCTAAAGGGAGATAAATACCTCAAGACACATAAAATTATTGATCCTAATAACTTGAAGGGTTTTTTTGTTTCCTAATTCTCTTAAGAGAAGGTGGAAGAAAAAAAAAAAAGCTTTGTTTTAATGAATTGAGCTGTGCTGGTATTCCTGTATGGAAAGAAATGGAAATGGAGGAATGGAAAAAAATTGTGATCCACATTCTTTCTAGAACCCCAGAAAAAAAGAGAGAATTAAGGAGGCAATTAAGGAGGGAATTCGCCCCCAACCCCCAGAGAACCCCAGAAAAAAAAAAAGAGAGAATTAAGGAGGGATCTAAGCAGGGAATTCACCCCCAAACCCCAGAGAACCCCAGAAAAAAAGAGGGAATTAAGGAGAGAATTCACCCCAAANCCCCAGAAAAAAAGAGAGAATTAAGGAGGGAATTCACCCCAAAACCCCAGAGAACCCCAGAAAAAAAAAGAAAAGAGAGAATTAAGGAGGGAATTCACCCCAAAACCCCAGAGAACCCCAGAAAAAAAAAAGAGAGAATTAAGGAGGGAATTAAGGAGGGAATTCACCCCCAAACCAGCTCTAAACCAGACGAGCTGCACCACGAGAGGCGCGACCGCAGAGCCGCGGAGCGGAGCCGCTTTTCCAGGCGCAGGAAAGGAGCAGGAAAAGGGGGAGAGGGGGGGATTCCTGGATGCCAGCAGCCCCCCGGGGCAGCAGTGCTGGTCCCAGCAGTGTCCCCGTGTCCCCGCAGTGTGTGGGAGATCATCGGGCAGTCGGACGGGGGTCTGTCCGTGCTCCGCACCTTCCGCCTGCTGCGGGTGCTGAAGCTGGTGCGCTTCATGCCCGCCCTGCGCCGCCAGCTCGTGGTGCTGATGAAGACCATGGACAACGTGGCCACCTTCTGCATGCTGCTCATGCTCTTCATCTTCATCTTCAGGTGGGTTTGGACAGACCAGACGGGGGTTTGTTTGTCGGGGAAAAGCCGGAGCTTCCCCTTGGGGTGGGGAATGTAAACAGCCCCTCCCTCCAAATTGGTGTGAATTTGC
Organism: Cisticola juncidis; assembly: GCA_013400215.1. NCBI lineage: Eukaryota > Metazoa > Chordata > Aves > Passeriformes > Cisticolidae > Cisticola > Cisticola juncidis. The sequence goes on from VXBR01003468.1 coordinate 108,681, forward strand.
AATTGAAGGGGCTGCCAGGTGAAGGTGGGGGAGTAGGAATAACAGTTCTTTATTAGGAAAATTAAAAATGTAGTAGTAGAAAAAAAGCAGACAAACAAAAATGAAAAACAGTGACAGAGTGAGAATAAACCTGGCATCCTGTTGGTGTTG
>VXBR01003468.1:124647-134692 GCA_013400215.1 Cisticola juncidis
TTTAACATTAATATATTTTAATGGTTTTAATTTTACTTTTTATAATTATAGTTATTATTATATTAATTATTATTATATAATAATAATTAATAATTAATGCTAATCATGGCCCAAGCCTGTGGAGGTGCAGCCTCTCCTCCTGGGCTGGTGCTGCTGGCACAGCAGCAGAAGGGGTTTGGGCAGGAGCCTTTTCCAGACCCAAATTTCCAAAGGTTCTGTTCTTCCCGCCTTTCCCAGGTTCCGAGCCATGTGCCAGAGGGTGATTGCCCACAAAATGTTCGACCACGTGGTGCTGGTGTTCATCTTCCTCAACTGCATCACCATAGCCCTGGAGAGGCCAGACATCGACCCCCTGAGCACGGTGAGAGGCAGCTCCTCCCTCCATCCCTCGTCCAGACCTCCCTCTCCTCAGCACCACACCCTGCAGGATCAATGCTGGCTTTCCAACTGCTCCCTCTTTGTTGTTCTGTGTTTTCCAGGAAAGGATATTCCTGAGTGTCTCTAATTACATCTTCACTGCCATCTTCGTGGCTGAAATGATGGTTAAGGTAATTAGAGCTCCATCCCCTGGCCCAGAGCACATTCTGGCAGAGACCAGAGCATGCCAGAGCTGCCATCTGGGTGAGGATTTCAGCATCTCCCTTCTCCTGGCTGCAGGTGGTAGCTCTTGGCTTTTTCTCTGGGGAGAACACGTACCTGCAGAGCAGCTGGAACGTCCTGGATGGAGTCCTGGTCTTTGTGTCCATCATTGACATCATTGTGTCCATGGCATCAGCAGGAGGAGCCAAAATCCTGGGAGTCCTTCGTGTGCTGAGGCTCCTGCGGACCCTGAGACCTCTCCGGTAACCACTGATGAATCAGAGAGTTTGGGGAATGCACGGGGCCTGGCTTAATAACACAAAAACCTTAAATACAGCACAGATAGAAACATCTTTGGGGACCTCTAAACTCGGGGAGAAAGTGTTTGGAAACAGTGAAATGGATCCCAATCCATCTTCTCCAGCTTGGAGAGACGCAGCTGGAGTTAGGAGTGAGAGGGGCTGTTGTAATCCAGTCAAAGCCTTCTCCACACTGCAATTTTAGCAAATATAACAATTCTAGCAAATCCAAATCCCTCTGGCTCCTTCTCCAACTGCACCACCTCGCAGGCATTCCCCAGCAGAGAGGGTTTGCAGTGGAACAGGGGCTGCTGAGGATTTGATGGGCTCCATTGTCCTTCCCTGTTCTCCTGACCCTGCCAAACATCCCTGCAGAGCAGCTCCTGCCCCAGTGAGGCACAGAAGGGCAGAGTTTCCAGGATTTGAGGACAGGAGTGAAGGTAATTTGTATTTTGGTTAGGATTATGCAATAAAGATGGATAATGCTTGAGGGGGGGATTTGGATCAGCTCCTGTTCTGGTTTCATCCTGCTTAGCAAGGAACAGGAGCCTTTTTTCACCGAAATTTCAGGGGAATGAGACACCTCCAAAAAGCTGGGAACTTTCTGGTTCTTGTGCTTGTGAGAGTGGCAGGAAGAGGGAATCTGTTAGACCACAGGAACAGCAGCCCTTTGTGCTCTGTGTCACCTTAGTGACAAGGAAATCAGTGTGTCTGCCTCCTCCTTGTTCTGCTGGTGGCACCAGGATCCCCTGGCAGTGCTGGCTCCCCAGGACACCCCAGGCAAGTCACCCTGTGTGACCCACAGAAGTGGGGACAGAATTCAGGGCAGGGGAAAGAGGGAATTCATGGGGAAAGAGGGAATTCATGGGGAAAGAGGGAATTTGAGAATAACTAGGGCAGGTGCTATGAATAGAAAGGAATTCATCACCTCTCACCACTGAGCACAGGAGGGCTCCAGGGACCATTCCCAACACTTCAGAGGTGCAGTTCAGCCTCCACATGATTCCTCTCAAACAAGACCCTATGGAAATGCTGCAGCACAAAACTCTTTTCTCTGGGCTTGGCAGGCACAGGGCATCATTACCCTGTGAGCTGCAGCTCCCTGCAAGGGCTCTCCCTCCACAGCCCGTCCTCAAAACAACTCGGAGGTTTCCAGGGAAGGGCAGTGCATTCCCCAGGCTCTGCTTCAGGAGAGCAACATCCTGCTTTTCCTGACACCCCAAACCTGCCTCAGAGCACACCTGGAATCTGCTTCCCAATGGGATTGACCCCTTGGCTGGGGAGCTGCTGATCACAGGCTCCTGTTAGCTGAGAGCCAGCTCAGGAACTAATTAGGGAACTAATTGGAATGACTCTGTTTGGAAAGTTGTCATGGCCACTGCTGCAGAAAGGGCACCAGGCGTGCTCTGCAGGCCCACTGGGGAGCAGTGGGGAGAGGAAGGAGGGTCCTGCCTGTGTCCCTGTGCTGGGATCAGAGCCCAGGGGACTGTCCCTGTGCTGGGATTGTCCCTGTGCTGGGATCAGAGCCCCTGGGGGATTGTCCCTGTGCTGGGATTGTCCCTGTGCTGGGATCAGAGCCCTTGGGGACATTGTCCCTGTGCTGGGATCAGAACCCTTGCAGGGATTGTCCCCATGCTGGGATCAGAGCCCTTGCAGGGATTGTCCCCTTGCAGGGATTGTCCCCTTGGAGGGATTGTCCCTGTGCTGGGATCAGAGCCCCTGCAGGGATTGTCCCTTTGCAGGGATTGTCCCTGTGCTGGGATCAGAGCCCCTGGGGATTTTCCCTGTGCTGGGATCAGAGCCATGGGGGGATCACACTGCTGGAGTGAGGCACAAACACCCCACAGAGGAAACTCTGTGATACCCTGTCCCCTCCTCACTCTGCCACTGCTTGAATTCCATCTGATGTGGCTGGAACGTTCTGTTTCTCTGAAGAAATCCCTGCCTGCAGGTAGGGGAGGGCTGGAGTAGCAGATGAGTGATGACAGGACATGCATAAAAATTAAAAGTTTCATTGTCCTGTCTTTTTTTTTTTTTTTTTTCAGAGTTATCAGCAGAGCCCCAGGTCTGAAGCTGGTGGTGGAAACCTTGATCTCCTCCCTGAGGCCTATTGGGAACATTGTTCTCATCTGCTGTGCTTTCTTCATCATCTTTGGGATTTTAGGGGTCCAGGTACAGTATTTCCCTCCCCTGTAAGGGGCTGCTGCAAAAGAGAAGCTGCTTTTCTCACCTGCTGGGGCTGAGGTGGAAATAATGAGCTGAAATGCCTCCAAAGGGAGATTTCAGTTTGGGAGGAAGGGCCAGACCTTGGGAGAAAAGATCCAGGGTGGGGCTGGCAGCTGCTCCCAGCACGGATCTCAGGATTAGGAGGACAGACAGACCTCCCTGATGAACTCCACTAAAGGAATGAAAGATAAATCAGAGATAAATCAGAGAACAGACTTCTCCAAGCTGCTTACTCTTTGTTCTTTTTTTATTTTATTTTTTTTCTCAAATGCAGCTTTTTAAAGGCAAATTCTACTACTGTGATGGCCCTGATGTCAAAAACATCACCACCAAGGCTGACTGCACCAACGCCCACTACAGATGGGTCCGGAGGAAATACAACTTCGACAACCTGGGGCAGGTAAAGTCCTCCCTGCAGGGTTTTTCTGTGCCAGCTTTTCCTGGGTGAACACCAGAGATGGGGGCTTCAGCAGGGTGTGCAGCCTCCAGCACAGGAAGTTTCCAAAGCTGATGTTGCAGTCATTTATCAGTTAATATTAATATTTGCACTGGGTGAACTTTGAGGCCTTTTCCATCCTTGGTCATTCTGTGGATTTGTCTGGAAATCTCTGAGTTTTACCCTAAATGTGTAAAAATGGATCAGATCAACTCCTGATCTCTTGCTACAATTCCTTGGGTTTGGGAGTGTTGTTCTAAAGCCGCTGCTTTGGGATGCAATCCCTCGACTGCCCCTTTTATTCCCTGGATTTCTGGCTGTTCTCTTTGCAAATAAAGAAAACAAGCTGCTTTATGGTGGCTGAAAAGCAGGCCAGGCCACAGGAGGGGTTGGGATTTTCTCCTCTGGGGGCTGAAGGTCAAGGCCAACCTCTCCTGTCCCTTTTCCAGGCGCTGATGTCCCTGTTTGTCCTCTCCTCCAAGGACGGCTGGGTGAACATCATGTACGACGGGCTGGACGCCGTGGGCATCGACCAGCAGGTACTGCAGAGCCCACCTGGGCTCCCCTCCCCTCCCAGCCCTGGGGATTCCGGGGTTTTTAGAATCCCAGGAAGGAGCAGAGCTGTGGACCCTCCTTGAGCTGCCAGTTTTCTGTTTTTTGGAGCTGTTTTTCCACCGCTGCTTCCCGTGTAGGGTGAGCTCTGATGTGTCCTGCATCAGAGGATATAGAAGGAATTAGAATGAGGGTGCTTGAGGATGGGAAACCACCAGGAATGGTGTGAAAAAGGCGTTCAGTCTGTGAGTTTTGTGGTGTTTTCTGTGGGAAGTCGAGTCTCACATGAGTAGGACCCACCCAGAGCCACAGTAACACTTTGGACTTCATTTCCCCCACTTCTGAAGAGCTGGTAACAACTGAGAGGCATTAACCAGGAGCCCACATCTGAAAAATTAAAAATCTGGAGCCTATCTTTAGCTGAAACAGTCCTGGTGGGATGATGCTGATCCGCTGAGATTTATCCAAAGCTGTGTGAAATAAATGCCAAAATAATTAAATCCTGCAAGGCAGTTTTGGGTGGGTTTTGCACCAAACAGTAAAATTCTAGTCAGCGAGAAGGCAAGTGAGAGGAAAATACTTTGGGAAAACCTCCTCCCACTCCTCTCCCCCTCCTCCCCACACAACTTATTGCTCAAAAAAATAAACCAAAAAAAACCTGATTTAACCCGCCCAGTCTGTGCCGCTTCTCCCTCATTTTTCCCTCTCCCCCAGCCCATCCAGAACCACAACCCTTGGATGCTGCTCTACTTCATCTCCTTCCTGCTCATCGTCAGCTTCTTCGTGCTCAACATGTTCGTGGGGGTGGTGGTGGAGAACTTCCACAAGTGCCGGCAGCACCAGGAGGCGGAGGAGGCGCGGCGCCGGGAGGAGAAGCGGCTGCGGCGCCTGGAGAAAAAGCGCAGGAGTAAGGAGATGTGCCTGTCTGGTCGGTAGAGTGCCTTACAAACCAAACTCTTTCTGAGCCCTGCCTGCTCCCACAGACAGATTTCCTCTGGGGTTTTGGTTTTTTGGGGGTTTTTTGGGGGTTTTTTGTTGTTGTTGGGTTTTGAGGAGGTTGCGTTGCTCCGTTACCTCTTTGGCGGTGCCTTAAGGCTCCGGGCTGGTGACGCCTTTTGGGATTGGGATTGTTTGAGGTGGGAAGAGTTTCCTCTTCACCTGGCTGGGGAGAGAATCCTGCTGGAGCAGAGTCCTCTCTGCCAGGCCAGGCTGCCCCAAGCTGGCAGGGGTGGGCAGCTTTGGCACTGCCCCTGTGCCCCTCAGCCCCTCCGAGGCTACCCCGTGCCTCAACGCGCCGCCCGCACCCGAGGGTGGCGGTGGGGTTTGGTTTGGGGGTTCTTCTCTTGAACTGGGGTTTTTTAACAGTGCTGGTGCAGTTTGGGGGTCCTGGGGCATGCCACAGACACTGCATGGGGGCATGGCCAGAGCCACGGGCTGGGGACAGCACGGGGAATTCCTCTCGGGAATGTCCGTGACAAGAGATGCTCGTCCCATTCCAGGCTGGGGCTCGGTCCTGGGACTCCTTTTGTCCTTGGAACACTGGCCAGGGGCAGGGCCATCAGCCAAAAAGGGCCTTTAGCCAGGATTTCCTTCTCAGTGGATCTAATAGGGGCCATCAAACCCCAAAAGTGCCTGTGCTCCTTTCCTGCCCAAACCTGCTCATTCCTGGGAGGGTATCCCAGGAAAAGGGCCAGGAAAGCAGCCCCAGCTTTCCCAAAAGCTTCAGTGAGCAGGGAGAGCCTGCCAGGCACTTGTGAGCAGTGAGCAAACCTGTCTTGGCCACTGAGATCAAAACTGGGCTTAGGGGTAAGGCCGAGCCTTTGTGGCCCTGTTGGCAGCAGTGCTGTGACTCTGCCTGGCCCTGTCACCTCACAAATGTTGTGACAAACTGGTTGTGTCCCACACATCCAGCCGGGGATGTCCATTTCCAGCTCCAAGGACACAGGCTGTGCTGGGATTTTCCCCATCCCATTCCCTGCATCCCTCCCTGAGGAGGATTTTCCCCTCTCCTGCTCCCCTGGTGCCCCCTCTTAGAGCCAGGGGATGCCTCAGCACTAAATGGTGGCACTGTTGTCCCCACAGGACCTTAATGACACCACAGGGAGGGCCGAGCCCATTTGATTTTAGCCACTTGTGAGCTCAGTGCCCGGCTCAAAATGAAATCCAGCTCAGGCACTGAGTCTCTCCAGGGATTTCCAGGAGTTCAAATGCAATTTCCTTCCCTTTTTCCCATTTTGCTTTGGCGGTCTGAGGGTGGAAATACCGAAGGCAGCACTTCCAGCACAGGGAGGAGAATCAGTTTGAGGGTCCCAAGGGTCCTCCTTGTGCAGCTTCCACCCCAATGTGCTGACCTAAAAGACATTCAGATAAACTCCAAGTTTATATCAAATTAAAAAATAAAAAAAGCAATTTTAAGCATCCTCAGAGAAAACAGGGGCACAGGTATGGAGGCACAGCTCAGTTCCTGATTAGGAAATAAATCTCATTAAAGCCTGGCTGTGACTCTGCAGCTCAGACAGCAGGAAGAGCCAGTCCCTGTCAGAGTGATGGACACTGTGACATTGTCCCTCCTCACCCACCCCCCCAGGAGCTGTTTCAGAGCAGCCAGAGCACAGATGAGGGCTGTGACCCTTCATGGACAGCACAGGGAGCAGGACAGGTTTCTGGAAGGGGATCAAGGCAGTGGAGCAGCTGAGAAGTGAAATGTTTGGCCATGTGCTGGGCTTCCAGAAGGTTCCCTGAAACCACCTGGATCTGTCTGCAGGGCCAGCCTGGCATCCAAACTGGAGCTGTTAACAAGGCTGAACCCAAATATCTGACACACCTTTGGGAAACTGCTGCTTCCATTGCAAGGGGTTGTTTTTCATTTCAAATGGGAGGGGTTTGAACCTCCTGGGTCATTTGGGTGATGATGGATTTGATTTTAAAAAAAACAAAAAACCCATGGCAGGCTCAGAAAGATGTGAGCTGTGGCTGTGGCAGTGTGTGTGTGCTCGTGGGGTCTGCGTGGGGACAGCAGCTTCCTCTGCTTCCCTGTGTCCCTTCCCCTGCTTCCCTGTGTCCCTTCCCCTGCTTCCCTGTGTCCCTCCCTCTGCTTCCCTGTGTCCCTTCCCCTGCTTCCCTGTGTCCCTTCCCCTGCTTCCCTTCCTCTGCTTCCCTGTGTCCCTCCCTCTGCTTCCCTGTGTCCCAGCACTGTCACCCCAGGCAGCAGCAGCAGAGAGGAGGGAGGAGAGTGGGAATGCTGACAGGATCCCTGCTTTTCCCTCAGTCAGCATTCCCAGCGCTGGACAGGCCAGGAAAGGAGGGAGGGTTTGTGTTTTAGGGGGAGGAAAATCCAGCCTGGAACACAAATGCAGCCCCTGGGCTGGCTGGCACCTTGTCCGTGTGTCCTGTCCCCTGTCTGTGGCGTCCCCTGGGGATTCAGGGCTGGGGGATCTGGCCCTGCCTGCACACACAGAAAGGCACCCTGGAGCTGGGCCTGGGGCTGGGGAGGGGTTAAACCTCAGCTGGGTGGTCCTGGGTCCAAACCCCAGGCTGGATCCAGCATTTGGAGCCTGGCAGAGGGATTGTTCCTGGGATACAGCCCTGGAATGGGTTAAACCTCACCTGGGGGATCTGGATGCCAATCCCAGGCTGGATCCAGGATTTGTTCTTAGGACACAGTCCTGGAATGGGTTAAACCTCAGCTGGGTGGTCCTGGGTCCAAACCCCAGGCTGGATGCAGGATTTGGGGTCTGGCAGAGGGATTGTTCCTGGGATACAGCCCTGGAATGGGTTAAACCTCACCTGGGGGATCTGGATGCCAATCCCAGGCTGGATCCAGGATTTGGGGATTGCTCCATGGAGGACACAGCCCTGCAGCAGGACCCAGCTCCTTTCAGGTGGGATGGGGACTCACCCCCTGCTCCGGGGTGATTTTCCAGCAGGAGGGTCCCTCCCAGCCCAGTTCCCTGCTGTCACCACCTCAGATCTTTCCAGAACATTTCCTCTTTCCCATCTGAGGGCCTCTCTGCTGAAGGGACTGGCAGCAGGTTCACTCTGCTCAGGGAGAGCAGAGGGCAGGGCTGAGGACACTGAGGAATGCATTTGATGTGGTTTTAAAGGCAGAACTGCTCAGGGAACTTTTTTATGTGAAGGGAAAAAAACCCAACAAAATTCAAGATAAACCAGAGTATTTTTTCCTGACGCTGTCCCTGCTCCATCCATTACATCCAAGTGTAATTTAACAATCCTGCTGCTCCTGATGAGCTTCTCAGAAGACACAAACTGGAACCAGGCTCCCCAGATTGAGGGGTTTTTATTAAAACCACGTGGATCAGCTTGATCTCCTCTGCCTGTGGGATCCAGGGCCAAATCCAGCCCTCCTGGACCTGCCCTGTTGGGTCAGCCTGGACTTCAAAGGCTCCAAGAGGGTCTGGGTGACACTGGGGGCTGAAAGCAGAGCAGGAAAAGCTGGAAAAGCTGGAAAAGCTGGAAAAGCTGGAAATCACAACTCCAGCTGGGAGCAGAGTGCCTTTCAGTGCTGTCCTTTAGGGAAGACCCCAAAAGCTGAGAATTCAGATTTTTTTTTCCCTGATTTCAGCTCTGTGAAAGGAGAGTGGCCACAAATCTCAGTTCCTCTGGGCTTTTCCCACCAGAGCTGGGAATTGTGGAAGGATGAGGCAAATTTTAATCCCCAGCAGAGGCTCCTTCCCAAGCAGGGACTGCAAACCCTTCTCTTCACTGTGATATTTCAATTGAAAATCCTCTCAGCCCCACCACCCTCTCTGCACCCAGCAGAATCCTCGAGCTGGAGCTGCAGTTTTGGGTGCTGTGCCCCTGAGTGTTCAGAATTTCCAAGCAGGGAATTATCAAAGCCTGCTGCTTGTTTTTCCAGGCAGCTGCAGGTACAGAGCTGCTCCGTTCCAGGCATGAATAACCCCATTAGGGCTTTCTCATGTTTCATGCAGAGCATTGTAATGGAGGAGCTGGAGCTGGGGATTGTAATGCCAGCTAAAAATGCTTTTAAGCCAGGGAACGGGGCTTCATTAATTTCCATGTCAGCAGAACCACAAGCAAAGTTGAAATACTCTGCAGAGAGGTGAGATCCAAGTGTCAGCCAGCATCTAAAAGCAGGGGGAGGAAAAGCTGGGATTTTCCCTTTTTCATCTGTTTGATGGGGTTTTTTTCCCTCCTGCATTTCCACCAGTTCAAACCAGCAGGTGAAGGGAAATTTGTCTGTGTTTGATGGAGAGAGAGCATTTCCAGGGCTATGGAGTGCCAGGACAATGGATTTCATCCAGGACATGGATTTCAGGAGGGCACTGAGTGGTTCTGAACTGATTTCCCTCCTTATTTTCAATATGAATGGCTCCCCACTGCCACAGGACAGGGTTATGGGACATTGGGAAGGAATTCCTCCCTGGGAGGAGGGAAAGGGGTTGGAATGGAATTCCCAGAGAAGCTGTGGATCCCTGAGGGTGTCCAAGACCAGGCTGGATGAGGCTTGGAGCAGCCTGGAATGGTGGAAGTGTCCCTGGGATGGTGGACGTGTCCCTGCCATGGCAGGGGTGACACTGGGTGAGCTGGAAGGTCCCTTCCAACCCAAACCATTCCAAACCAACACAAATCTGCCATCCCCAAACCATTCTCCCAGAGAGCCCAGGCTGTGTTTTTCCTGCTGGGATTAGCCATGGATCCCCTGCTTGCTGTGCCCACATCCTGTGGAGCAGAATCCTCCTCACCCAGGTTCTCCTGCAGATCCCAGGGCTCAGGGGGTGGGCAGTGAACCCTCAGCACAAACTGGGCACTTAAAATTCCCCCTAAGGGTTAAAAATGTGAGCTGAGAGCAGCCTGGAGCTCTTTGCTGTGCTGTCAACAGAGGTAAAGCCCTGAAGGGGTTGGCAGTGACCAGAGCTGAGGCTGGGCAAGTCCCGGCTCTCCATGGGCACATCCCAGCTCCTTGGGCACATCC
>VXBR01003469.1:0-30271 GCA_013400215.1 Cisticola juncidis
TTCTCTTAGTGGACAAACCCTTCAGCTTTGCTTCCAATTCACCAGGTTCCCAGCTGTGGGTACCAAGATTCATCTGCACCGTGTCCACGGTGGGATAGAGGGAAACACGCAGGGTATGGTCCTCTGGGAATGTCGCCAAGGAAGCACAGGGATCTCATCTGTGCCTGCAGCCCAGAGGGAGATCTGTTCCCACCAGCTCCGGCTGTGCTCCGTGTGTCCTGACGCTTCTCACGCTGACACACCACAGCTTCCTCCTCCTGCTGCCTTGGGAAGTATCCCTAAGGTGCCATCAAGAGGAGCCTCTGACAGACACAGAGTCTTGGGATTGAGGGGAAGAAAAGGAGTTTTCAGTCTTTAGCGTCTCCCACTCCATCGGCGTTGATGGCGAACATGGCTTCGGCCTCAGGGAGACACGGAGAGTCGTAGATTTTACAGATCCTGGTCTCACCTCGCCCTTTCCGCAGGTACAGCCTGACAGGGAGAGGGCAGGAAACAGCTCAGCACAGACAGCCTATTCCCAGAAAACCCTCCTAACCCATAAAACATTAAATAAAGTCTTATGAACTGCCCGAGATGCTCATTTCCCTGTGGACCGAGGGCCCAGAGCAGCACTGAGCTGAAGCACAGGCTGGGCCTGCCTTGGACAGACTGCAGAACCCCCAGAAGGAAAAGCTACTCGGCCAATTCCCTACAACATTCCCAACCCAGGCTCCTGGGCTGTAACCACCTCTTGCCTCACCTGGTGGTGGAAGCATGAGCGATGATGTTGCCTCCGATGGGCTTTTTGGGATCTGCAGCAAACATGGCAGCTCCGTCCACCTGTGCCACCACCTGGTTTGTGATGACGACAGCCACACCAAACTGCAGGAGAAACAACCCAAACCCAATTATTTCCCACAGTCAGAACAGAAAAGCAGGGAAAAGGACACAGGGGCACCCCGGTGTCCCTAATTGTGGGATCCAGCCTCTCCAAAACAATGGGAGCTGAGGTGGAGACAAAGCCCTTGGGACCAAGTCACTGGGATTTTAAAAAAACTGATGAGTTTTACTTTGGCAACTGTATTGGGTTTGCATGGCCAGGATGTGGTAGCCAGGGAGCACAGAGGTGGCTTCTGTGAGAAGCTTCTGGAAGCTTCCACCATGTCTGGCTGAGCCAATCCCAGGATGGCTCCAAGAGGGACGTGCTGCTGGCCAAGGCTGGGCCAATTAGAAATGGTGGTAACGCCTCTGTGATAACAGAATTAAGGAGAAATCAAAACAAAACTCGTGGTGCAGCTTCAATTCCAGCCAGAGAGTAGGAGTGAGAATATGAGGAGAACAAGATGCAGACACCAAGGGCAGTGAAGGAGGGAGAGGAGGTGCTCCAGATACCAGAGTTGAGATTCCTCTGCAGGCTGTGGTGAGGACCATGCAGCCCATGGAAATCCGCAGGGGATGCAGAGATCCACCCACAGCCCATGGAGCAGGTGGATGCCTGGAGGAGGCTGTGATCTAGTGGCAAATCCAGTGGAGAGGGGCCCTGCTGCCAGGCTGGAGCAGCCTGTCCTTGAAGGACTGACCCTGTGGAAGAGGACCCACAGCACAGCAGTTAGAGGGGCACTGCTGCCTGTGGGATGGACCCACATTGCAGCAGTTCACAGGAGCCACATGAGAGAAGTTTGTGGAGAACTGTCTCCTATGGGAGGGACCCCACAGCGCAGCAGGGGAAGGACTCCTCTTCCTCAGCAGTGGGAGCCTGGGGTGGATAAACTGCCCCAACCCCCCATTCCCATATCACTGCAGCACTGGCATAGGAAATACAGCTGGAAAGGAGGGAGAAGTAGGGGTGAGGTGTCTTTAAGAGCTTATTTTACTTCTCATTATCCTGCTCTAATTTTGTTAGCAACGAAATCACTTCCAACCTCTAAGTTAAGCCTGCTTTTCCCTTGATGGAATTGATGAGTGTCCTTTTGTGGGTGCCTGGTGTTTGGCCAGCACCCACCCGTGCTCACCTCGTCTGCCAGGCGCAGCAGCATCCGCAGGAACCGGGCCAGGTGCATCTGCCTGGCGGAGAGCTCCCCCCTTCCTGAGTAATCCGTGCGGTACAGGGCCGTGGCGCTGTCCACGATCAGCAGCGCGTACCTGCGGAAGGGAGAGCCTCAGTTCCCATCCCAAACTGCCTGGGCAGCTCTCCTGGGAAGCCTGGGAATCACCAGCACTGTTTCTAACCACAGTTCTACACTGAGCTGCCAAGCTGCTCCTCAGGAACCGAGGAACTGAATTCCCGGTGTTTGTACAGCCACATCAGCTGCTGGCAGCCAGAATTCCAGCAGCAACGTGCTGAGGACACCTGACTGCCCACGGGGCAAGCTGGCTCCCTGGAGAAGCCAAAGGCTCATCCCATGTGGGAACAAACCCATTAAATCAGTGTGATTACCGTGACTCAGCCATCATGGCAGAGGCCTGGTACAGCAGCTGGGTCTGGTGGTCGGTGTTAAAGCCCCGAGCGTAGGCCACGTTGTCCAGGACATCGCTGCCAGACAGGCCATACCTGCAAAATCAGGGAAAATAAAGGGATGAACCACAAGTGACAGCTGCATCCATAGCAGTTAGCCAGGAGCTTTGCCAAAAAAAACCCAGATCCCCAGCAGAGATAAAAACAGATGGAAAAGATGCGACCCGTGGTGATGAAAAGAGAACAGAATGATTGGAACCATTTGAAATGGGTAAGAGGAAACAACCTCACGTGATACCAGGGGAGGTTTAGGCTGGATATTGGGAAGTCTCTCAGAGGAAAGGTTGTCCAGCCCTGGCACAGCTGCCCAGGGCTGGGGTGGAGGGTGATCCCTCCCTGGAGGGATTTAAAGCTGTGTGGATGTGGCACTTGGGGACATGGGACAGTGATGGGCTCAGCAGCACTGGGGAACAGTTGGGAATGGGAATCTCCCAGGGCTCCTCCAGCCTGAAGGATTCCGTGATTCCAAGGACACTCTGTGCACAGCCAGCACAGACACACCTGTGCTTGCTGCAAACATCATTTCACTTCCTCTCCTTTGCTTGGGTGGTGACAGGGAACAGAGGAGCAGTCCTTGCTGCAGGAGAAGCCAGCAGGATTAGATCAAATGCCCTTCAGAAAGAGCTAACAGGATCCAGCCAGTCCTGTCCCCAGCTGCTTGGAAAGCTCCCAGTCCCTTCCAGTAGCAAAAGAGGGGAATCATCTCCTGCCAAGGGACAATGACATGAGAGCTGCAGGGAGAGATGGCAGGGACAGAAGAGGAACAGCAACACCAGAGCTTTCCAAAGCTGCCAAATCAACCTCCAGGACCTGTGGAAAACGTTTTCCAACTGAGCAGTGAGTCCATCTACTGTTGTCTTCCCCTCACAGACCTTTCAGCCACGGCCAGGAGCCGCTCCGGGCGGAAGGTCCCCTCCGTGTCGATGTACATGGCTTTTCCCTCGCCGCCCCCGCGGTCTATGGGGAGCTGAAGGAGAAGGAATAACAGGGAATAAAGTATCCACAAATACAGCAGGTATTGCCACATGCCCTCACACAATAAATAACATCCCAGGTTGCTGTGATTCAAGTCCCATTTAGCTGGGAAAAGTGAGAGGAAAGATTTGTGGTTCCCATCACTGACACCTTCCTTGTGGAGTACCTGTCACCCTGGAGTGCCAGGACAAGGGGGAATGGTTTCCCACTAACACAGGGCACGGATAGATGGGGTATTGGGAAGAAATTCTTCCCTGGGAGGGTGCTGAGCCCCTGGCACAGGTTGCCCAGAGAAGCTGTGGCGGCCCCTGGATCCCTTGAAGTGTCCAAGGCCAAGTTGGACAGGGCTTGGAGCAAGCTGGGATAGTGGAAGGTGTCCCTGCCCATGGAACTGGATGGGCTTTAAGGTCCCTTCCCACCCGAACCATTCCAGCATTCCATGACTCCACCCAAGACAACAGGTGCTCAGCTTTGAGTTGGGAAGTTTAGGGAGTCAACTGAACGATCACATTAAGTCCAAGGCCCTAATATTTTATGGAGCAGCAATATCTGGACAGCAATAAACACTTAGAAAGTCAAAGAAAGTGCCCAAATTAGCAAATATCCCAGGGCTGTGGGGTCTGACTATGGGGCTGCAATGAGGTGAAGCCCCCACCTGACAGGTGACGGCCAGGGTGTGACACAGCTGCGTCTTCCCAGTACGGAATTCCCCAAATAATTCTGTTATGGACCCTGTTTCTATTCCTCCTGAAGGGAAAACAACAACAATAATAATTATTAATAAAACCTAGAAGTCTAATGTACATGTAAAATCTGTTGATCTATGGATCTATCCCACATATAAAATATTACATTTACAGAGACTCAGGTAAACACTGAATTTGGGTGAAAGTTTCAAAGCTAGGAGGGAAAACTGCTTGTCATCATGAGGTTTGTTCATACTGTGCTTAGGAAGTTCATCGGGTTTTTTGAAGATGTTGAAGAGCTGAAATTACTTGTTTTCATTTTGGGATTACCAGAGGAATGGGGAGATGGTGATGCCTGCTTTTGTTTTCCCTAAATGCCTCATGGACTTAAATAAAAATGGACAGCTCTGGGTCTTGCATCATGACTAAAAGGTCTAAAAGCTATTTCTGCAGTTTCTAAAATAAAAGCAATTATTCAAGAGCAGTCCTAGAGGTTTTTCATCCAGCCAGGACTTGCCTTATGTGGTTCTGTGCAAGGATCACACTCATGGGAAAACCTCATCCCATTAACTGAGGCTAAGCAGGAAAGAGAAATAATAAAATGCTGACCTTGAAGCAGCTTATCCAGCTCTTTGGAGCCAGTGGTGATCTGGATGATCTCCGACCGCCGCTGGTGGAATTCTGTGGCCGTGGTGAAGCCCATGGGAACCAGCTTGGCTGCCTCAGCCTGAGGGAAAAGCCAAGAGAGCAGTGCCAGGGGAGCTCATGCCATTCATTAATCCCCCAGTAATTATTATTTCCTGCCTTGTGGAGAGGTGCCTGTATCATTTCATGAACATTTCATAGACCTTAAACTAGTTGGTACCTCTGAACAGAACTGAAATTCTGCTCCAAGAAAAAGCTCCAACATCCCATTTTTGTGTTTTGTGGAAATATCCTCCTCCATCACCTGTTCAATTCAGTCCTGGTATGTTTTGCCTTTTACCATCACAAGTCATGTCACACCTCTAATCACCCTTTGGAGACCTTCCAAATTCACCACAAGGCTTCCAGCCAGCAGAAACAAACCTGTGGAATACCTTGGGTTAAAGTCCCAGAACATCCTTACCAAGATTTTGTCAGCTTTGGCTTCACTGATGCCTTTAATGTTCAGCAGCTCCTTCTTTGGTGCGTAGGCCACGGCCTCCACTGTGTGAAATCCAGCCTCTTCCAGCTTCTTCACATCATTGGCATTTATGCCACATTGCTGGGAGGGAAGAAAAGTGACACCTGTTGGTATTTTGGGGTATTTCTGTGGGGGGTTTTTTGTGTTTTTTTTTTTTTTTTTTTAACAGAACACAAGTAAGAGTTTAGCAACAGAGATTTCAGTTTCACCTTGCTTTTAAAGAAGGTTTAGGTTGGATATTAGTAAGGAATTCTTCCCTGTGGAGGTGGTGAGGCCCTGGTGAAGGGCCTGGAAATGCTCAAGTCCAGAAGGGACAGGGCTTGGAGCAACCTGGGATAGTGAAAGGTGTCCCTGCCCATGGCAGGGAGTGGAACAGGATGGACTTTTAAGGTCCTTTCCAACCCAAATCATCACAGGATTTAATTCTAGGAAAAAGAGCAGCGAGTGCATCTGTGGAAAACTTCCTCCAGAGGTAACTCCTCACCTACCTCCAGCCTGGAGATGAGCTGTGGCCCAAAGCTCTCCTCCTCTGCTGACGTGTCTGCGCTGGCCTCCAGCTGCATCTGCATGGCCATGGCAGCGAGGGAACCCCTGGAAGGAACCAAACACTTCAGTGCTCCCTTTTAGCAGCAAGTTATGTGGTCACATGAATCCAAATCGGGGAGTTATCAAAGCTGGAAGTCCTCTGAACTGGCCCCTGATGTTTGGGCTGTGCTCCAGATCTTGCCCTGGGGACTGCCATAAACACCTTGGAAAGGGCTGGAAGACCCTGCAGAGGATCTGCACCAGCCCTGGGATGGTTGAGCAGGATGGCAGGCAGGAGCTGAAGGATACAAGGGAATTCACACACTTGGAATACAACACAATTTGAATAATGTAATGACAGGACAAGGGAGAACGGATTCAAACTGACAGAGGGGAAATTTACATTGAATAATGGGAAGAAACGCTTCCCTGTGAGGGTGCTGAGGCTTTGGCACAGAGAAGCTGTGGCTGTCCCATCCTGGAAGTGACCAAGGCCAGGTTGGACGGGGCTTGGAGCAAGCTGGGACAGCGGAAGGTGTCCCTGTCCATGGCAAGGGCTGGAGCTCCATGGCCATTCTGGAATTCCACCATTCCAGCTTTACCGGGGGCCCCGCCAGCAGCACCTCCCAGGTACCATCGGCGATCCGGAACTCCTTGGATTCCCCACCCGCGCCCTCACTTCCCTCCACTCCGGCCCTTTGTTCAGCGCCCCTCACGGCCCCCACAGCTGAGGCCTTCCCGCTCCTCCCCCGCCAACGCCCCTCGGCCTCCCGCGGCCGCTCCCTGAACANGAACGGGATCGGGAACGGGATCGGGAACAGCGGGCCCGGGGCACCGCGGCCTTGCTCCTAATTACCTTTCCTTCCTCTCTCCTCCTTGTCTTCCTTTTTTAGTTTCTTTGGTTTTTTCTTTCCCCTTTTTCTTCCCCCCTCTTTTTCTCTTTTCCCCTTTTCCCTTTCTCTTCCCCCCGCCCCACCCCGCTTCTCCTTCTCCTTCCCGTTATTATCTCTTACTCTCCTTCTCTTATTTTCTCTTTTTTTTCCCCCCTCTTTTCCCTCTTGAAGCACAACCCTGTGCCCCCATAAATCCTGCAATTCCCGGGCGGTAACAATTCCCCAGCCAGAACCCAAGGACGAGCAGCTGGAGGTCACAGCTGGAGCAGAGTTTGGGATTCCTCCCTGGAATCCCCTTGACTTGAGACCTTGCTGGACACACATTGGAGCTGCTGATTCTTAGCACATGGAAGTCGAAATTTTCCATGATTTTTTAAAGCTGGATAATTGAATAATTTCTTCCCAATCTCCTCTTCCTACTACAAATGTGTGGTTTCACCTCCTACTTTGATTCAATATTCAGAGCAATATAATAAACTCCACCAAAACCCCACTTGAGTCTTTGTAGTTCTTGATGCTTTCGTGTGTAAATCCACTGAAAGAAAAGGAAACCAGCCAAAAAAAGACCAAAAAAAATTTTTTTTAAAAAATAGAGGTGGATAATGCTCCTGGAGAACTGCCACAGCACTCTGCTGGTTAGTGATGGACAGGAGAATGGCCTGGGGAAATTCAAAATTCCAGGTATAGTACTTAAGCTGAGAATCATTTGGCTGCTATCTTCCTAATTGAAATATAATAAATTCTTGTGAAAAGCCAGGATATAGAAAACCAGCACTAGAAAAAGCAAGGAAAAATATATTATGAAAAGTCCTCCCAAGTATTTAACTATTATAATATTTCAATATTTTGAATTTAATTTAGTATTGAATTTTCAATCACCACTTTAAACAGAGAAGCCCATAATGCCCATTTGAAGCTGGAAGAATGATAAATCCAATCTTTATTAAATTTGCACTTTTCAAGTAGAAGCAAACTTTGTAAAAAGACAAAATATATAAACACTAAAGTACAGGAAAACATTTTTAAATTCAACATATTTTACAGGATACAAGGATTTGCAGCTGCAGAACTGAGAGCTGAGCCAGGGTTGCTGCTTTGGCTCAGCAACACAGGGTGAGATCAATTCCAACAGCAAGACCCACATAATGCACAAAATTATACACAAAACCAAGCTAGAGCTACAGATACTCCCAGGTTTAAGGAGTTCAGTCTCCTCACTAAAATTCCATGCCATTCCAAACTGGGATAGTGCCCCAGCACCCAGAAACAAGGAATATCAGAATTAACTTCAACCAGAGAATCACAGTGATGGCTTTGAGGCTGCTGCATCCCAAAGTCTGTGAGCAAACACAGGGATTTTTAGCCTTCATTCCAAAAATAGTTCTGACTTTGGTGACTAATTGCTACAGGTTAATTGGTTAATTAACCAGATGCAGGGATATAGTGTCTGGCCTGGGAGGAGAGCCAGGCAATGGATAAACACTGGAGGTGGTGGGATTTGTTAAATTGTACGTGGTAGTGAAACAATAACAGCAAAAGTAACCTCCAGTTGTAATAATTTAGAGAACGTTCATCATTGCTTTGTCCAAGAGCTCTGTAATGACAAAATTAATAGGCTATGGCAAAAGAATATCCATGCTTGGAATGACTATTCAGCCATGACTATCTGGGCCAGGAATGACCACCAGTGCCTGACAGAAGATAAAAGGCACGTTCAATTTACCAGGGATCTAGGAATTTAATTTTTCTCCTCTTTAGACACCCCTGCTTTTGTAAAACTTGTGGCCTACACCGAGCATTCCACTTGGTCTAAGCCACAAGGATACTAAAGAGGCAGGAATACCAGTGCTGAGTGGGCAACAGCATTCCCATTCCAGGGAGACTCAGCTGGAATTCTCCTAAGACTGAACTCACAGACTGCCCATTCTGACTGTCCCAGTGGTGCCTGTGGGTCCAGCAGATCATCTGGGATCCTGTGGGTCCAGCAGATCCTGATTGATGGAGGCAACTGCTCTCTTCAGATAGTGGTGACCAACTGGGACTCTGGAGAGAACAGCAGCAACTTCCTTCTCCCTGGGGAAGATAAAATTGCCACAGGGGTTGGAGAGGGTCCCCAGTGTTCAATCCCCCATCCCCACTTTGGGATGGAGTAAGGAGCAGCGGTGCTCACCCGATATTCCCGATGTGGGTTTGGACCCTGAAGGGAAGCACAGCAGATGGGTAATCAGGAGAGACAGCCAGAGTCAGCTCAAACCTGGCAAAAGCCGCTGAAGAGGAGAACAGGAGCTTCACCCTGTGGAAATAAACATAAAGATCCATGCAAAGCAGTCAAATGGGCTGCTCCCACCTCAGAATTAGTGCCAGGAGCAGAATTAAGTGATGTCACTGATGCAACAAGTGCAGTAATGTTTAAAGAGTTCCAGCACAGACCCACGGGAACTTCAGGAATAAGATACAAAAGGCCCTTCACACTTTATCAGCACTTCAGAATGCCCTAATTTCCCCCACAGAAAAAGTTCATGCACACATAATTCACAGAACCATCCAGAAATTATGGGAGAATAGAGACTAAAAACATGTTTTCTAGTTAAACATTACCAGGCAGTTATGGTTTTCTAATGCTTTAAGTGGGACTGATTTGCCTCCAGTTCCTTGGGGTTTTTGGCACTCTTGCAAAGGGAGCTTCCAAGTTAGAGTAACCTCTGGAACAGCACCAAAGTGGGCAGAACAAGTTAATAATTGGGCTCTTCTTAATTAAAGATGTGCATCAATAATGGAAGGATGAGGGGAAATTGTATTTGTGTTGTACCACTGGGACATGCCACAAAATTGGGAAGTATCAGGGCAAAATGGAAAGTAAAGAAAGTGAACTTCAGTTTCAGTGCATCCCTCCTTCCATGACTGATTCTGCCTGGCTGAGGCCAACACAAGATGAAAGGAGACAAAGCCCCACGCTACAGGTAAACTCTTGGCTCTGTTTCCTTTCCATTGCTACAATTTGGAGTAAATATTTAAGAAAGGCAAGTCAAGCAGGAAAACAGCAATGAAGGAGAGGCTGCCTGATGGTCATAAAATCAATGAATGCATGAACAGCCTGATTTCCCTGCACTGCAACACCAGAGTGCAATTGTATGAAAATAAATTCAATTGTTCTTAAAAAATAGCTGCACAAACGTCACTTTTAAGAAAACAAAATTGAAACAGTTTCAGTGTTTTGGTTCTGATTATCTAGAAATTCCCTCTTAAGGCTGTGAACTCCATCTTCATGGAATATCCCAAGTCAGAAGGGACCTGCACAAGGACCATCAAAGTCCAGCTCCTGGCCCTGCACAGGACACCCCAACAATCCCATCAAGATTATCTGAATTTACTCACTCTGTGCCATTGATATCTGTCTCCAGGAGATGGAATTTTGCACCCCACCTCTGTAGAAATTCCAGCTCTTCTCCCAAGGTTTTGCAGCGATTCACCACCAAGGAGATGTCAAAGAGAGCCTGAGGGGGAAATTAGAAAAGCAACATCAGCACTCAGGGGGTGACCATGACATGCTTGAACACACAGCTCATCCTAGAAAGCACAAAAAATAAATGTGGTTTAACTACTGCCTCAGTTTGGATGGAAAAATGAAACTGTATCAGTATAACAAATGCACAATTTTTGCTTTAAGTTTGTCCTTTCAGCTTTGGCAACAACCATGCAGGAACAAAAAGCTTGGCTTGGCAATTCAAATCTACATTTTTTAGGAGGCAGAATGGCCTTCAGCTCAATTCATTTTTTCAAGCAAAACAAAAAAACAGGTTTTTCAATAAACTTCAGCTTATAGGAGTTCTGCCTTAAGAGACAGGTATTTCCCTCACACCTCAGAACATTCCTGAAGCAGATTTTGGGCTGCATTCCTGAAGCTTTCATTAAGGTGCTTTGGTTGTCAGCTCAGCTACATTTTCTCTGCTGCAGAAAATAATAACTGGATTTTTTTTTTTCCAAAGCTTCCCTGGAATGTTACCTGGGGCAAGTATTGCACTGTGGGGCACTTGTCCTGCCAGCTCCCCCGACTTTCAATAAACTGGAAGATGAGTCTTTGGACTAAACATGAGGAGGGTGGAGCTTCTTCCTCTGCAACGCAAAAGAAAACCAGAAATCTTTGGAAAGCCGTTTCATAAAGCATTAGAAGATCAAGCACACATTTAGTCTTCCCAAAAACAGATTAGCAGGGCTGCTGCTTTCACAGGATTCAAAAATCTCACCATCCAGGAAAGATTCAAAGTCCAGGCTAGTGATGCTTCTGGAAGGACGTGCAGCGAAAAATTCACCATCTGTGAAAGTCAAAAACCCTGGTTATTTCCATGCTTAGTACATACATTTCTGACTTTTCACAGGAAAAACATTCTCAAAGCCACTTCTCTCAGCTTACACACTGTAGTTTATTTTCTATTTCCCACTCCCTTTCAGCAGATCTTTACAAACGTGGACATTTTAAGTTTCTATTCTCTAACACTGCAAATTCATGAAACACAAACCCACCCGTTTTGTGACTCACCTATTGGGGGTCCAAACACAACTGTGAGTGTCACAGAATCATAAAGAAAATTAAAGACAGCTTGCTGCTCACTCCATTCCATCAACTCCCACTCAGTGAAGCTGAAAAGGAGGAAAAAAAACCATCATCACCCCAAGTTTCAACCAACCAACCAACCCAAACAGCTTCCTGAGGGACAAATATCAGAGTATTAAATGCACTTGCAGCTCTCACCACATTGTACAGCAGTGAAATTTTCCAAAGCCAGAGTCTTTCATTCCAACAGAATGTAAGGATCTGTTGGGAATGCAAGCACATCACTATAGATTTTATATAAACGTCAATTTGGTGATTGAAGGAGAGTTGGATGTAGAATCCCTGAACACAGAGTACCACAGCAAAGCTGCTAATGGAGTAACTGCCTCACACATGGAAGATCTCCAAGGCTTTATTGCCTACCTTAGGCTACAAGGAGTTGGGCATTCCAAGATTTCCCACATCAAATAACAAGGAAAGCCAAACACATTCATGTACAAATATGAGGCCCCAGAAACAGCTGTTAAAAAATAAATCCTGGAGGAGTTTTCCTTACTCGTATTTCTGCAGGATTTCCAGGCTGGCCCTTTCCATCTTGCTGAGCTTCTCCATCTCAGCCAAATCCCGCTCATCCTCAGCATCCATCTCTGACAGTTCTCTGCAAGGACAAACCAATCCCATGGGATGTGGTACAGTGGTTAAAAACAGACCAGACCTCTAAAATCTGAGTGTGCACCTGATCCTTAAATCCTCTTTGACATCTCACCTCAGAAGCTCCTGTTCTTGTGCTGTGATGCTTCGCAATTCTAAAGCAAACAGAAAAAAAGGAGAGAAAAGCAAAAAAAAAAAAAAAAAAAAGAAAAAAGGTTGAAAAGTTAAAGATTAAAAGCAGCATCTGGGAGCATACTCAANTTGAGTATCTCCCTGTCCAGGTTGTGAAACAACAGACAAAAAGTGCATCCAGCTGCTTCCATTACCTTCCTGTATGTTCTGCTCTCCTGCTGTTCCAGCTTCCTCTTCCTCCCAAAAAGAATCTGTGGGAAAGAAGGGTCAGGTCTGTGCAGAACTCCCAGGTTCAATACTTAGGAGTTACTTTTGTTTGTTTGTGGGCTCTAGGAATCTCAGCACTTCAAAATTTTCAAAAAAAAAAAAAAAAAAAAACCACCAAAACAAACCCACAAAAAAAACCAACCCCCTCCAAAAAAATCCAAACCAAAAGAAAACAACCACAAAAAAACCAAAAAAAAAAACAGCCCACAAAAAACCCCCAAAACCCCCCCCAAAAAATCCAAAACCACAAACAAAACAAACAAACAAACCCTAAAAAAAACCCAAACAAAACAAAACAAACAACAATCAAAAAAACCCCACAAAAAAAACCCAAATCAACAAACAAACAACAACAAAAAAAACCACAAAAAACCCCACCAAACAAAACCATGGAAAAGTAAATACCAAAAACCTCACAAAGTGATAATAACAAGGAAAACTCATTTTATTGCACTGTTTTAGAACTACTACTGTGCAATTTGATTTTTACTCAAGGCATTGGAGAAAAAGAATTCAAACTACAGAGCATCATTACACAGTAATGCCAAGTTCTGAGTGCAGCTTGTATCAACCACAAACACAGAACCCTGAACTGACTTTTTAAACAGCATTTCTGCAGGAAAAAGAGAAAGCAGCATATTTGCCACCTCTTTGGAAACACACACCTGATTCCAGAGCAGCCACTAAGCTCTCTGCCTCCTTCATCAAGTCATCCACCTTTTCTATTCTTGATTGGAGCTTTCTGTATTGCTCCTAAGATGGGAAAATTGTACTTGGGTCAGTGATATTATTTTCAAAGCTGAATTTTCTTCTGGGATCACCATGGGGCTCTTTGGTTGCTAATTAATTAAAGCAGCTAGTGAAATCTGTCATTAGAGGGAAGAGGCAATTGGGGGGGAGTAGCAAATAATAAGAAATTACTAAAAGCTTACTGAATCTAGAGCTTTAATGCACACACATCTTTGATCCCAATGCATTACTTGTGCACCTCCTTGTTACTTATCAGAGAACCCCTGAATGGTTTGGGTTGGAAAGGATTTTAACGATCATCCAATTCCAATCCTCTGCCATGGGCAGGGACACCTTCCACTATCCCAGGTTGCTCCAAGCCCCATCCAACCTGGCCCTGGACACTTCCAGGGATCCAGGGGCAGCCACAGCTTCTCTGGGCCAGCCCATGCCAGGGCTCAGCATCCTCACAGGGAAGAATTTCTTCCTAAATACCTTCTGCTACTATTTCCCTACTTACTAACACTGGTATTGCTACAGTATAAAGAGCTCATTTTTGGTGGTGATTCCTTTAATACTCCCACTTTTCACTCTGTTAATCAGCAAAACTCTAAGGCAGAAGGTTCCTACAGTGCAGCTGCAAGAAAGTCACTGTCCCAGTGTTATATTTGCTTATAAATAAAAGGGAAATGTATTTATAAAAAAGAAACTTCCATGAGAGTACACACTTAAAATAACAAAGCTCCTACACATTTAAAGACAAGGAATGTGGTAGAAGTGATTTTTAAAGGTAAATGCCTGCAGCCCTGTGGCTCCTTACCTCAGCACTCTGCAGCAGCTTCCTGTACAACGTCTCCTTCTCATTGTGAGACAAGATTTTGGCCTCCTTGGTGAAACAGGATTTCATCTTGTTCAGTTCTGCTCCAAACTTACTCAGCTGTGAAGGACGGGAAATACAGAAGAGAAAGTGAATGGAAATAGAATCCTGCCCTGACTCTAGCTCAGCACCCAACCTCAGTGATATCCTATGCCAAACTAATGATGAATTATGAAAAATACTGTGTCTTTAATCAATTTAGACTCTTTATGATACTTTTATAAATTTTCTGGGTTTTCTGTGCAGTAACTGTGGGTGATTTATTTCTCTTTAATATATTTCCAAGGGCATATTTCCTTGCATTCTCCTGACATGCTGGAAGTTCTCAGCAGTTTTCCATTTAGAAAATGTTTTGCCTCGTTTCACCTGCTGTTATTTTGTGCCCATTCTGGGTATTTTTCTTTGATGTGAAATAAATAAATCAACCTCGCCTCTTCGTTACACACAAACATTCTCTCCTGCAGCATTACCTCTTCATCAGTGCAGGTTCTCATTACTTCCCACAAACTCCTGTTCACGTTCACCAGGGGCTGATCCAGGACAGTCACATGTGGTTTTAACCTGAAATACAGGGAAAAAAAGTTAAAAGTCTTGTTGCAATTGCATTGACCAGATAAAGCAGCACGTTGATATTTACACAGTTCATTTCTCAATCTGTAATAAACTACTATCTATATTTTTAATTTTCCTGTATGTAATGTATTAAACTTTCTTCAGGCCATTTCCATGCACCCAGAGCTGAAAAAATGGAATTACTGATGACTGGGAAACCACTCACTCTGCTATTTTCTGAGACAGATCCTGGCAATCCTCCTCATAAATCCTCAGCTTGGGCCGGTGAACGTACTGGCTGTAGATGAGATCTTCTGCAGAGGGAGGTGCACTGACTGCACACTGAGGAAAAAGAGAAAAGGAGAAAGAAAAAGAAAAAATAATCCATATTTTTCAGAACTAGTAACTTCCATAGCTGTAGTAATAGCAATTATTTCAATTCTGCTTTCACACCTTGTGTTTCCTCGCACCACCAGAGCACAGGCTTCATCATTAGAGCTCAAAAAAATGAAATATTGCTGAAAGAGCTCTCCCTTTTAGATGAAGAGTTGAAAACACGAATATGTTATGCAGGTAACAAGAGTGCTCCCCAGTAAAACAATGCTTCATTCAAAGTTATGCTCAATTCAGAATCAAAACTCCCAAACCTTAGGGAAGCCTTATGGAGCTTTATTCCTCTAATAAATGTGAGGGGGGTATTTCAGCAAGCTGCCTGTGCAGCAAAGCTCATAAATAACTGACATTAAATACTCCCACTCCTTCAAGGAAAGTTTTCAGAGGCTTTTGTGGGGGTGGTATCTCTTTTTTATCAGTCACTAGTCTACAGTAGCAGCATTATTAAGCCTGATGAATATTTAGAGACAACTCAGTAGGAATAAAATTGTAAAGTAAACTGTAGCTAAGATGGGAGAGCATTCTAAATAAAACTGGAAGGGATTTAGAAGTCAGACTTCTGTATTTCTAACCCTTTCTTCAGGTGAGGAAATAAAAGAGTAAATAAATATCATGGTGAAGCATTTTTCAAGGAGAGAGTAGAACAGGCAGGAGGAGCTCAGAGTAGCTGCAGGCAGTAGTGGGTGATGGACACAGTGGGAAGATAAAGTGAAAAGATCAGACTGAGCTTAGAATTCTTTCAAATTTGTTGTCCTTAAAACAAATTTAAAAAGCAAGAATTAGCATATTTATCCAAGAACAGTAACCGAGAATATACGGTATTTGATGAGGACATGGAAATCTATTCTGGTTTTCATTTAAGGATGCTTGAGTTGCTAAAAATGAAACCCCAAACCAAGAAAGGAGCATTATTTAAGGTCAACTATACTGTTCCACTCACACTGGCTGGGAGCTGGCTGTGCCGGGGCTTCTGAATCACAACGTGGACTTGAAGCAGGGTAAAAAACTCCCCAACGGTGATAGTGCCATTCTGGAATTTCTGTACATTGGAGGAAAAACACACAGGTAAGGCCATTTTCCAAGACAGAATGCTCACTGGAGGGATTTTTTTCCCTGTTAGGACACGAAGTAGCTGTGTTCCAGCCCTGTCCATACCTCCCATAAATTTTCTTCACAAATGCTGTCCGTGAGAAGCTGGGACTCCACCTGACTGCTGCGCTGGACTGGGAAAACAAGACAGGAAGGGGGAGGTATTGGTGGGGTTACCAAAATCCTTACAGGGCAAAGAACACAAGGTTTGGGGCTCAGCACAGAGGGTCTCTTACTTGTTGACTCTATGTCAGCCTTGACAGAATCCAGGGAGCTGCTGCTGCTGGCATGAGGACACTCAGGGCTCTTAGCTGAGAGACTTGGAGGTTCTCCAGCATTTGCTTGGTCCTGAGGCACAACATCAAAAGTCACCAAATACGAACAAATTTTCTAAAAATAGTTATATGAACCAAACTAACTGGATCAGTGGTTTATTGTAGCTGTTCCTTGAAAGGATTAAAGGGATACTACTCATAAAATTATTTAAAATTGGCAAATCCCTCGTTTTGCCTGGTACAGGACTGTTGCACACACCAACCTTGATTCTTCCAACTTGGCAAAACAATGAAAACCACAGGGAATGACACAGGAAAATGGCAGCAAAGTGGTGATTATGGAAAACAAGAAAACCTGCTAACAGACCCACTTTCACCCCAAAAACTTAAGCCCTGGTGGGGTTCCTGTATTGTTACAGTGAGGGACCAAGCTCACCTCCAAGCCTTGAGAGGCCTCAGCATCCACATGTTGATCCCTCTTGGCCTTCTTTGGGCTTTGAAGAGCCTCCTCAGTTAGTCCTAAAGCTCTTTTCATGCTGCAAGTTTTTGTCTCTTCAGCTGGACTCTTTTCAGAGTGGGGGATTTGTTTTTTATCGCTCCAAGCGTTTTCCATGAGTTCAGAGCTGACAGATTCATTGGAATCCATTTCCTCCAGGCACACAGGGAGAAATTCTTCTGCTATGAACTGGAAAGGACTGAAGTTCTGCCTGCTGGACTTGTTACCTGGGGTGTCACTGGTGTTTGGTGGAACTGGGGCTTCTGCTCTGTCTGATTTTGTACTTATTTCTTGTGCACTGGAAACATTAATTCTCTTGTTTGGTAATTTGGGCTGGAATATACCCAGAGGGATATTTATTCCTGGATATTTATCCTTAGGCGCCATTCCTATGGGATCAGCTCCAGATTCCAAGCCTGTGTTCTCCTGCTTTTTGGCATCAAAGGAGTTATTTGCTTCACTGACAGTGTTTTTTCCCAACCTCAGGGTATCCTCTGGCTGAGCTGAAGAACTGGACAACTGGTCAGAAGAAGCAGTTTTGGAAAGGGAAATAGATTTCCTTGTCAAACCTATCAGTTTTGAACAAACACCTAAAACACCTGAAGCTGCTGGTTGAAGAGTGGGATGTGCCCGATCCCCTGCACTGTCACTGACCAAAGGCTGCCTAGTTTGTTCAGAGTTTATTTGAAAGTCTTTTGGAGGTGCCTCCCCTTCAGCTGGCAGCTCCTCATTTTCCTTGGGTTCCTTGTTGGCAGCTGGAATGAGGTTTGCTCCAGCCAAGCCCAAACCTGAATCTCCACACCGAGATGAATCCTCTTCCCCTGGCTGGTTTCTCTGGGCACCA
Organism: Cisticola juncidis; assembly: GCA_013400215.1. Classification (NCBI taxonomy): domain Eukaryota; kingdom Metazoa; phylum Chordata; class Aves; order Passeriformes; family Cisticolidae; genus Cisticola; species Cisticola juncidis. The sequence continues at coordinate 17,596 of VXBR01003469.1, forward strand.
GGGGCATCTGGATGACCCTGCCAAGGATCTGACCCCTTCTTGGGAAAGGCAACACAGGATCCCAAACTGCCACTTTCTTCCCTGTGATCCACAGTGCCCTTACTTGGGAACTCAAAAGATACTCTCTTTGCTTGCAGGTTTTCTGGTGGTGTGAGATCCTGCTCCCTGCCTACAGGGACAGAATCATCTGTGGGAAGGCCACGATCCTGTGGTGCCCCCACATCCACAGCACTTTCTGGAAGGGACACAGAACAAATGGAATTTGATGTTGTGCCACTAGGGCCCCGGGTAGCTCCTTTCTCACTAGGAAATGCTGAGTCTGAAGAGGCAGAAGAGGGAATGCTGGGTTTATCCTTAGGTTTTGTGGTGTGGTGTGAGGAATCCATTTCAGCACTGCAGGGCACCGACCCACTGTGCATGTGCTGTGGTGGCTGCTGGGCCTCAAACCCACAGATGTTCCTACTGACAGCGACAGTGTGGGATGCAGTGATGTCCATGTCCTCCTGGCCGTGGGCAAACACGATGGTTTTGTCAGCAGGAATGCCTGGGATGGGCTGTCTGTGCCGTGCTGTGCGAGTTGTGGTGATCTCCATGTCCTCACCCGGAGCAAACCTGATGGTTCTGCCACCCAGCTCCGCCATCGCCGTCACCGTGGCCCCTTTTCCCAAGGACTTTGTTTCCTTCCCACTTTGACCAAAGCATCCAGGGGCTGCTCTGTTTTCTGACAAAGCAACGCTGATGCTGTAGTCTGGAACCATCACCACGCAGCTGCCAGTCATGTTCATGTTTTCTCCGTGGGGAAACACAACAGACTTTTCTCCAAAGAAAGACAACTGGGAGCTTCCCCTGGGTGCCTCAGATGTCCTGGCCCACACTGGCTCTTCCTCACCCCTCTGCAGGGGCCCATGAGCTGAGGGAGGATTTTTCAAGTCCTCTTTCAAAGAACTTATTTTACCCATGGAAAAATGTCTGTCAGAGTCTCCTTGGGTTGGCAATATTTTGCTTACTGCCTTCACAGGCTGGGGTTCCTCTTGCCTCTCTGAGTTTTGGCCGTCTGCATTTTTTCCTATTACTGTTCCAAATTGTCCATTTCCTCTCAGGCCAGAGGGAGCAGGATTGTTTCTGAAAGCAAATGAACCACTTGGAGCCAAAGCAGTAACAATTTGCTTACTGGTGCTCATTTTCAAGTCTCCACACTCCATTGCTGCAGTTTGACCCACAATATCCACACCACGACGACTGGAAAATGGGAAGGGCTGGTTTTGCAGTTGCCTGGAAGGTGCAGTGTTTTGCTTATAATCATTGGACTCTTGCTCAGTGTTAACAGGAGCAATCTCCAAGGCAGCAGGATGAGCTTTGGTTATGTCCATGCTTTGATCACCTAAAAACACACCTGTTGTGTCACTTGTGCAGAAATCTGAGAGGCTTGGAAGGGTTTTTCCCAGAGGCTGTGGTACAGCTTCTTGGCTTGGCAAAGACAAGGATGCACTGGTGTTAGTGACAACATTCTCAGGGTCACCTCTGTTCTGCTCTTGTAACAAACACAGGTTCTTGGCACAGGAACTCAGACCACTTGCCTGGAAGTTGGTTTTTCCAAGCTTCTTATCACCCATTACCATCAAAATATCTTGAGCATTCCTTTCCATAGCCTGGCTCTTTTTAATGTTCCCATCAATACTAATCACTTCAACATTTTCCTTGTCCATATCTACAGAATATGCAGATATGTCACCCTCAGTGACATTTTTGTTCTGGTTCTTTCTTGATATGATTTTACAGGGCATTTGTTTTGGTTCTGCTGCTATACCACTGCCTGGACCATCAAAGAAAACAGTGTGGCATCTTGTTATTTCCATTTCCTCCTGCTCAGTTACATTGGAGGACATGGACCTGTCTCCCAGGAAATGAGGTTTGCAGGCGACAGAGGTGAACGCTGCAGGGGGATGTTCATGACCAACACTCTCTCCACCATCCTTAACATAGGTTTTAGCCAAGTCCATGTCCTCTCCTGTGAATATCACTGTCTTCTCACCTGAAAAAACAAGCTGGGGGTTTGCAGAAGGATCAAACCTGCTCTTCACAATGCTGCCAGCTGCCAAATGCGTGTATGAGCCAAACCCAGTGCTGGTTGCAGCAGAACCACGAGCTTGGGACAGGTTTTCCACGTGTCCACCTGAGGCTGAAGGCAGAGCCACTGCACTGATTTTACAGGGCCCAGCAGCAGGATTATCTCCAGGTGCCACACTCTTTGGGATGTCCCCACACGCCAGGGATCTGCTCCCTGCCAGCGGAGCTTTGGTACTCACTGGCTTTTCACACATTTTATGGCATGAACTGTTCTGTTCTGTGGTGCTGGCCTGGTAGATGATGTCTGTGTAATTCCCAGTCATTTCCATGTCGTCACACTTGGAAAACACAGCAGTTTTGTCCCCTCTGAAGATGGTCTCAGACGAAACGGATCCCTGGATGGCCGACAATGCCCCGGCCTCCTGTTTCCCTGCCCGCAGCACTGGGGCGTCTCCTCTGCCTTCAGCATTTGCTGTTCTCCTGTCTGCACAAAGCTGAGGGTCCTGCTGAACACTTAAGTCGTCAGATGCTCTCCTGAACACAGAATTATCCAACTCTGTGGGTGGGAAATCCTTTTGGAAGTTGAGACTCTGGTTCCTGACAGTGGAGAGGGCAAAGGACACTTTTGCTGTGTGACTGGTTGTCACGTCCATGCCCTTGTCTGCAAAGGCCTGGGTGAGGTCTGCACACTCCCACTGCTCTGGAGGAACCTCACTGGGGCCAGGGAATGGAATTTTAACATCACCTGCCTCACATTTGGTCATCTCCATCCCACCTTCTCGGCCTCGGAACACTTTGGTCACATTGCAGGTGTCCTGTGGCTCCTGGGAATAGCCAAATTCCCCAGAGAGCCGTGTCACATCTCCCAGGCCTTGGGAAGGAACACAGCAAACATTTTCCCTGTCAGGTCTCTCAGCAGGATTGCTTGACTTCAGCCTCAGAAGAAATTCATTGAAATCTATTTTTTTCGCAGCAGTGGCTTCTTCCTTCTGTTCCAAAGAGGGGCCCGGACGGTTTGTGGGGTCAGAGAGCAAACTCAACTCCTTGCTGCTTTCTGCCCTGCCCTGGCTGGAGTTCAGCTTGGCCAGGAAGGAGGAGAAGTCTATTTTCTGGGTGGTGTCAGGCTGCTGGGCTGTGAGGTTCCGTGAGATCAGGGCTGTGTGGCTGGCTGTCATCTCCATCTCGTTCTCCTCCGAGAAGAGCAGCGTGGCGTCCTGCCTGTCCGTCCTTGGAGTGGCCTGGTCCACGTCAGGACACTGAAAAACACATACATAAAAATACAAAAACAAAACAAAACAAACCCAAAAAAACCCCATCAACCCCCCTCAAAAGGAGAATTCAGTAATTGGCACTTAAAACAAACAATGGATGGTTTATTCTATTTAAAAGAGAAGTCAGCTAATGTTGAGTAAAGTCAAGTCCTAAGGTTTTCTAGGGTTTTAGCTCTATACAGCCTTTCTTTAAAAAAGACTTTTTTAAAAAAGACTTCTTTAAAAAAGAAATTAACTCCAGTTAATTTCTGGCCTCTGGCCTCTAATTCTGTTGATCAGGCCTCCCTGATAAGCAGTAACATATTTGAGGAAAGGACAATGACTAAATTATGCAAATATATCACATTTAAATAATATTCACATTTTAATGAAACAATGTGTCTCATCTTCACATCTAGCCACCTCTTAGCAAGCACAGACCAATTACTGAGGCTTATGGATCAGTATTTTCTATTTCTCTACAACATGATTTCCACCTTTTATTTCCACCTTTTAATTGTCCCCCTGCTCCAGAGTAGCAGCACCATGCTGGATGTTTCAAAAGACTTTTTCACCACTGATAAGGGAGATTTTAGTCTCTTTAACAAAAAAGCACTTAATAGCTGTGGGGGGAAATTGGAATGAGATATATTTTATTGAGTATAATGAATATATTTGTTACCAGATGATAAATTGTCTACACCTGGTGTGTTACCACATTTCTTGTTCTCCAAAAACTGCTGGCCATTGGAACTGCTCAATGCCCACTGCTTAAGAAGGAGAACTGGAAAAATTATGAAATTTTGTAACCACTGTTATAAAAGTTTATAAAAGTTATAAAAGTTTGTAACCATTGGCCAAGTTGGTGGCCACTTTACACACTGGAAGATCAAGAGAAGGGCCAAAGATGGAACCTTGCAGTATAATATATATTGCAATTAGTGTTGTTGTGTAGAATGGAAAATAATTGGGATGGAATTCCTTGTGCACTTGAAAAGGAAAAAAAAGGCAAAGAGTTGAAAGAGGTGTTGTTCTGTGTGCAGCATGGGACAGAGGTGCTCAAAGTACAGGTGGAAGAAGAGGAGGATGATTTAGAACTGATGGTTGCTCTGTAAAAAGGATAAAGAGGGTGAATCATGAAGCACCAGGAAATACAGTTGGACACATCAGTGAGTCTTGGAAAATGGACTGGAACAGAAAGAACATTTGAGGGGATGGGAGGATTTTGATCTGATTGCAGCAAGGAGATGTTGGAGGAGATGCCAGGGAAGTTCTGATGGCTCCCTCCAGCAGGTGGGTGGGAATTATGGCCCAGTAACCTTGTTTTTAATAGTGGATTTAATGTCATGGAGAAAGGTGGCAGGAGTTTAAAGGGAAAACTCAGACAGAGCTGCTAAAATGTTTGAAAGCATAATTAAGACTCAGGACCCCCCTCACTCAGAAATAATTGGTTAATTATTATAATAATTGGTGACTAAAGTATACGTTAGTAATTTGTATTAATTAGTGGCTGAAGTATATCTGGCAATTTGTATTGTGATAATTAGTGTCTGAAATGTATTTGGCACTTTGTGTTGTGATAGCTGAAATGTATTTGGCAATTTGTAAAGAAAGGAGACATTGGAAAAGGGAGTGTTCCCAGGCCAGGCAAATTAAACAAAGAACCTAAATCAGGCTCTTCAAGCCCTCAAGCCTTAAGTGAAAATGAAAAACCCCACTAAAGGAACCAAAGGAATCATTCTCAGCTGAGCCCTGGCTACAATTATTGCTGGGGATGAAAAGGTAATTTTTAAAATTGATACAGAAACAACTTATTCAGTACTGAATATGTGCAGAGGAAAACAGCTCAGAAACTGTAAGTGCTGTGGGTACAACAGGGAGGAAAGAGAACAGGCCTTTTTCACAGTGATTACTATTTAAATTAATAAAACACAGGGGGAAACACCAATTTGTATACTCCTGAGTGCTCAATCCCCTTGTTGGGGAGAGTTTCATTGGGAAAACTGGATGTTCAAGTAACTCTCTAGGATAGGGAAATACAAATTGAAACACCAGAATCAAAAGCCATCACAGGAAAGATTTTTGTGTTACAGGAATCAGAAGAGTTGGATGAAATCCCAGAGGAGGCAGAGAATGCTGTAACCCTGCTGGTATGGGCAACTGAGATGCCTGGGTGCCCAAAGGTGGCCAAATTGGTGAGGTTTACTCTCAAACCTGAAGCCAGACTGGTAAAGCAAAACCAATATCCTATTAAGCCTGAGGCAAGGAGAAGCTGGAGAGACTCATTAAAAATTTTAGATTATTGAAAGAATATGAATCAGAACATACCACATCAGCATTATCAGTTATGGATTTGTACAAGATTTAAGGGCCATGCATCAAAAGTTCCTGCAGTGGTAGCTGATCTGTACAGCACATAAAATTGGAAAGCATTCTGCCAGCAATCAAGACTGCAAGTAAGTGACTCAATGCTTCTGTAAGTCTGCTTTTCTCAGAACAATCTGGATACAGGGCATTAGAGAAAATGGCAAAAATAAGCAAAGAAGCAGTAATATATTTTAGTTTTGATATCCTGCAGGAAAAAAAAAAAAAGCTTGGGAAGCAGCTGCAGAGAAGCCATTTACCAGATTCCAGAGCCAAGGACTAAAAGCCTTCTTAGATTTGGTGCTGTCTACAGATTGCAATTATGGGGTACTGGCAAAACCCTTGCATGGTCCTCCACAAAAATACCTGTTTTGGAGGACTCCTGAGAGCCAGAGCCCCTGAAAAGCCCTGGAAGAACTTTAATGCCAATCCCTGCACTGGCAGCCTCACACTTGAACCAAACCATTTGAGTTATGTGTGCAAGAAAGGATGCACCTGGCACTGGGGGGGGATTCCTGGCAAGCAGCCTGTCCAAACACCTGGACAATGCAAGGAAAGGTGGCCTGGATACCTGAGGGTGGTGCCAGCTCTCACAGAGAACCACAAGAGCTGATACAGCCCCACATGGGCACAGCTGGTTTGGAACTAAAAGGAGGACATTGGATACTGCCAGCAGGGTGTCCTGGTAAAGCCCAGCAGTTTGGAGACCCCCAAGAACACAGGGAATCAATTTGCTGACAAAACAGCAAGAGAAGTTATTGGAAAAGGTGTCCCTGCACTAATATCTGGCAAAAAGTTCAATGTCTGGGAACAAAAAGCAGATCAGGACAGGCAGTTAGCCCCACCACTGGAAGCTACAGAAAATCCCTGCAGGTGATCAGTAAACTCTTGTAGGTGAGTAACTGTACCTCCAAACTAATGTTTAAAATAACTAAAACCATCAAGAAACGCTTCAGGATATAGGAAATATAGTGACTAATTTACAAAGGAATACAGTAAGCACAAAGATGACAGAAATTAAGATCAGTTACTGAAAAATAAGTAAACTATTCTGCAAAATAATCTCAAGGAAGGAAGGCCACCTCCAAGGCTGGTAAAACAGAGGAATTCACCAGGTAATTATTGGCAAACTGAATTTGCAGAGCTGCCCAGGCAGCATGAGGGGCTGGTACATTTTAGTATTTTGGTACTTTCTCTAGATGGCCAGAAACTTTCCCACGCTGCACCAACAAGACAAGGAAAGCCTCAAAACTTTACTGAAATTAATCTAATAGTATTAAAATTAACTCCTGTAAGTTTTAAATGGTACCTTGTTACTAACAAATCATTGGGACCAGACTCGCCTGTACATTTTTTCAAACCAGAAGATCTGGTGCTCATCAGAACCTGAATTTTGGGACCAACCCAGGAGAAGTGGAGGGGACCATATCAAGACCCCCTGGTGACCTACACTGCACTCAGAGTGGAGGGATTGATCCCTGAGGTTATCACAAGAGGGTAAAACAAGGAACCACACACTAAACACAGCACAGGCAGGACTGGCTCACACCCTGGAGTTTTTGTATTTATATGCAAATACTATTTGTTATATGATAGGATATGATTTTCCAAGGAAATATTATTTATTAGATCTAGGTGAAAATTATAGATAATTGCATATTGATTATAATAATAGAAACTATATTCTTAAATTTCTGGGAAGGAAAATGCAGTCTTAGAGTTAGTGCAAGATTTTGTAACTCAAATAACATGTGGGACTTTACTAAACAGATCAGCTTTAGACCTATTTCTGTCACACAGACATGGAATATGTGGCTATTTGAATTTAAACAACAATGCTCATTCCAAATGTGACTGCTAAATCAGATGATCAAATAAGATAAGAACTGATTGCTGCATCTGGCAGAGAATCAATGGCAGAATTAGAAAGTAACTAGTTAAATACATATTTAAAATATTTGCATTTTCTCTGACTGGTTCGTTGGCCTTACTTTTGCAAAATGTAATTGTGATCATATGAATAATTGTGATTATTATACTTGTCTTAACTTATACTAGTAAAAAAATAAGTGAGGCTCATGAAGGCTTGCAAAGAAGACAAGAATGGAGGAAATAGTTCACTACTGAGAAGTTACAAAGGAATTTCAGAAGCAAGAGTTATTTCTGTTGCAGTCCAATGCCTATCAGGATACACTTCAAAATATAGAATACTCACTTTCAAGAGAATTTTACATTAATACAAGGCTTATTTTTTAGGCAGTTCACATTTTTGATCTTTACTACACAAATTCTTGTAATGTATTTTGGACACTGGCATTTTCATCACCAAAAAATTTAAAGCTTTCACCTACCTCAGTCTGCTGCCCCAAGGCCTGGATGGGGGCATGCAGCAAAGTGTTCATCCCTGTGGAAAGAAAGGGAATACTCCAGTTTTTATGCTGTTTGCTTATTATTTTATCCACTGAGCTGAAGCTCAATGTGCTGAGTAAATAAATAGAATTAAACCCAAATATATTCTGAAAAAAATTTTCATTGCTCCCTTCAGAACCTCAAAGGGGCACCCAGACTTCCAAAACAGGATCCCTGTAAACAACTTCAAGGGACAAAACCCATCCAGAGAGAGCTCTCCCAAGGCAGGGAGACTGCTCTAGGCACATTTAAATTTCTCAAACATAATCAATAGCTTTAAATAAAACGAGTCATTTAGTTATTAAATCTGTTTTCAGACTCACCAGTGATCTCACATGGAACAGCCCCAGGGTCTTCATTCCTACAAAAGGTGGGTTTGAGAAACAGTTTGTTAAAAGGCTTCAAAGAGAAGCCTTGATCAATAAACTGAAGAGGCACAGAACTGTGTTGCACAGAATTCTGCTTATGTGTTTTCAATATATTCTAATTTGAGTCACAATCTTAGTTTTCCCATGAAATTATCTATTATGCCACAAACCACTGTTCAACATACAGCAGCATTTTAATTTTTAAATGACAAGAAAAGATTAATTCTTTATTTTTTACAGAGTCTATGGTTCTCAGAAATTCCCCTACTCATATACAAAGTGTCTTACCTGTTATTTTACCACCAATATTAATTTTACAGATGCCACCATTGTGTTTTATCTACCAGAACTTTGACACCAGACTAACACTTTCTCTTTTTCTGAGGAAAAAGTTTGGTAATAAACATTGAATAATCACAAATATCTATCATGATACTTACTGATTAGTCAAGGTATCATCCTTCTCATCTGCTGAACACCCTAAAAATAAGAAAATGACAACCTTACAACTTGAAAAGCAAGATCACATTTGTACTTGATTATCTTAAAGGTTTTGCCCAACCCACGTGATTTTGGTTCAATAAAACATTGAGACAAGAGTGAGGTGCACAGAAAAAACGTTCTGAAGTTCTCACTCTTGATGTGTCTTCCTGAGGCAAAATCTCTGTGGCTAAGGAGTTTTCAGCCAGCCCAGGATAAAGAGCTGACCCCATTGTTCCTTCCCCAAATGGAAAAGTTCTGATTTATAAATTCAAGCTAAAATCTGGTTGCTAATAGTCTGGGAAACCTGTCATGAAAAGGAGTTTTACCTGTGTTTTCTGTCTCTGATGCGCTGTTCTTAAGATCTCTCTGGAAGACTCTGCAGCTAAGAACAAAACCACCAGTTACTAAAAATACAAAATCATCTCTAAAAGCAAATTTTTAAAAAAATCAGCACTAATTTACATCATAGCTACATGTTCTGCAATGAAATATGAAAGGCTAGAAGTGTACTGAACCCAGCTGTATTTTTCAAGGAGAAGATGACATTTAAGATGCATGAATGGAAACGGAATGGAAAACAGAAATTCCCAACTATATTAATTTCCCTGAACTCGACTTTTTTTCAGCTGGGAAGAGAAACTGAATAATGGCTGTCAGGGTTCAACCCAACTCGATTTAACAATCCTCCTGGCTGCTTGCAGTTTGTGACCACTCAGTGAGGATATTTTGGGGTAGGAAGGGTTATTCCCTGCACTTTATGGCTCCCTCACTTGATGGTGTTGGCGAAGCTGACCCTGCGCGAGCTCCTCCTGCGCCTCTCCGTGTGGATGTCCTGCAAAAAAAAACCACAACAGGTTGCTGCCCACGACAGACACAGCTCTCCAAGTAGCACAAAACCAAACAAAAGTGGTTTTGTAGTAATATCACTGTCAAAAATGGCCCATTGAATCCACCTGTGTTATCCCAGTGACACAAATCAGCAAAACACTGAGGAGAATTGGCAGAAAAAAAGGCTGGATGGACCTACCTGGGTCATTTCATTCCCATTTCCCAGATCATCCAGAGGATTTCGTGGAGCCTTCAAAATCTGAAAGAAAATATAACAGCTGAGAATCCAGCTGCAGCTCCTAGAGCTGGTTTCTTGGCTGAGGAGAGTTTCTAAGAGACACCAGTGTCCCAGTCAATCCTCTCAGTGTAACAGGCTCGTTTGTGATGCTTTTCTCCAACTCACAAGAGCAAGAAAGTTCCTCTTTCAGCTTCCCTTGGCTCCTCTCCTCCCTCCCAGAGTTTTATTTAGAGGATTGCTGTAAGTTACTTACGGAGGACAGTCGCTTCCTTCTGATGTGCTCTGTGTTATCACTGCAGGGGGAGAAAGGCAAAAAGTTTTTTGCTTTTATGTATTCTTCATGTATTTGCAGTTCTGTAGACTATTAAATGCCTCAGTGCAACTTCCACTACTTTCCCACAGTGAACAGGAGCTTATTGACACATTCCTAAAATTATATTTAGTTTTGCCTGTAAGTTCTCCAAGGACATTTTATTTTGCACCATCTTAATAAAAATAGAGGGGCAGAACCCAGAGGCAAGTTTACCTAACAACTGCTCCTCCCATTGGACAATATTGGCCAGATATTCTAATTGTCTGATCTTGCCAATTGTAAGGATATAATTCTGAGCACTGTTTTTCACCATATTATGTGCCTGAAGGCTTCCAAATAAAGGTTTGCTTTTATATTATCATTATATAGCCTGAAAAAGGTTGTGTTCTATTTCCAGGCATCAGTAAGAAGGTACAAAGTAGCACCAAGGTACATTTCCTGAATGGTCCTGCCACGGTTTTGAGGTTAATAAACTGATTTCTTTGTTATTTTTACATGTGTGAAATTAAATAAACAACGTGCTTGGAGCAGATTGATCATTTCAGTACTGGTTCCCATAATAAGCTTTGGAAAACTCAGGAGATTGCCCCCCCCAATCCAATGATCAGTTCATCTCCTGAGAATCCAGCACTATGAAATGACCTTACCAAACACCAAAGAAATTCCCTGGTCTTCTTCACAATGGAAAAAAAAAACATTCAAGGGATGTTGAAGTGCATTACGAAAAGTTTTGCCTCTACAGGGTAATATTTATACCACAGTAAAATTCTTAGAGGGTTTCAACTCACTTTTCCATGTTAGGGTCTATGTAAATCTTGTCCATTGCTGAAGGATGTGCTTTTCCTACAAAACACAGCACCAAAATTCAAAACCATTAATGAGACTCAGTAGGAAAACTGCATAAACCCACAACTGGCTATTAGCTTTTCTAGCTGTGGCTTTTCCTCTCCACCCTTCTCTAGTCACAGAAAATGCTCTGAAGTATGACAGGCCTCTCAAGTTAATGTTCTGTTATATTCACATTAGACCTATATTCCCTCCTGTATATCATATTGGAAAACAGCTGTGCTAACAATTTAAGTAGTACTGGTTAGCTGACCTTTTATTTAAAGTTAAGATTCTGGTAAACGGTGGGAGATAATGGAGATCAGATCTTATCCAAGACAATGTTTGGATGACACATACAACACATTTTCCCTCTCCCTCTAAACTGAATTTCTGATATTTCAGCTTATGGGTATTGCTTCTTGTTCTTTCTCTAGCTACAACCAGAAGAGCATGGCTCAGTTTTCTTAAAGTCCCCCTCAAAGTAATAAGAGGAATACGTTTTTACAAATGATGAGTCTGCCTAAGCCAGAGACTGGCAGGTGAGTTTAGCAACAGGAGAATGTCACTTTTTGAGACAAACTGTTGTTTACCCAGGGCCCTACTAAATTCCTGGAGGCGGGGAAAAATAACAAATATATAAAGAAAAAGAGGGGACAGGGGGTGCACATTAGAAGAGGGTCTGCATTAGGCAATTCAGGAAATATATCTCAACTCCCTCAGCCAACGGGGAAAGGAAAATTAGGATAAAAAGGAGGCTGCATCCCCCAGCAATTTGAGACACCCCATGGAAAATGCCCCATGGCCTCTCCTTTTATTCATGAATAAAGCCATTTATGTCCATTTTTTTGGACATTAATTTTCCCAATACAGGGAAAAATTTCTACCCAATACCCCGTCTAAACCCACCCTCGGTCAGACTGAACACACAAAGAAGGGAGGGAACAGGGAAGATCGCTGTGGGAGATAAAGCTGGAGCTATAAAAGCCCTGATCACTCTGCTGTTGGGGATATTAGTCTAAAATTCACTGAACTGTTCTCTCTAATCCTCTTTGAAAGTCCCCTACAATCCTTGAGGGTCGAGCGGCGCTGTGCTGATGAAGAACCCCAATTTTTATCCCTCTATTTGACTCTGCGGACACGGGAATCACTTCAGTCCATCCCTGCCGCCCATCCCGGCCCTCCTCGGCCTTTTCCCCATTAGGATTAGCCCTTACTGTCTCTTTTCCCGTCTCTTTTTCCGTCTCTTTTTGTCCCCGCGCCCTCGCTTTAGCGCCCGCACACCCCAGGCGCCGATCACTCATCGATCACAAACCCCGCATTAGTCGCCTCTGTCATTAATTACACCTCATTAAGACATTAATTACCTCGGATCGACCCGCACCGCCCTTCGCGGGGGGTTCCCCACACGCTCCGCGCCCACCGCGGGCGGCACCGCCTCAGCCCTCCTTCCATCCCGCCCACCCCGAGGCCGCTCCCGGGGCAGCGCCGACCTTCCCCGCCGCCTTCTCCCGCGCTCCTTCCCGCACAC
>VXBR01003469.1:30704-62760 GCA_013400215.1 Cisticola juncidis
CCGCGGATCGCGCCGCTGCTGCCATTTCTGCGCCTCTCGTGGCCCGCACGCCCGCAGCCGCGGTGATGGGGGTGGCGCGGAGCTGCACGGGCTCCGCGGGGTGCTCGGTCGCGGCGCCGTGGCTGCGCTCCGCACTGTGCCCGTGCAGGGCCGCGTAACCGGAGCTGCCGCGCACGGGAGCCGCGGGTGAGAGGAGACGATGGGGGTAGTGGGCGCACTTCCTTAGAGGCCCGGTGAGGAAGCAGTCGCTGTGACGAGGTGGCCGAGTGGTTAAGGCGATGGACTGCTAATCCATTGTGCTCTGCACGCGTGGGTTCGAATCCCATCCTCGTCGGGACATGTAACTTTTCCCTTCGCACCAATTTTTTTTTCCCCAGCACTTCCAACGGGACCTCTCCCTCCCGCCTCTCCCTTCGGCCCTTATGGGGAGGAGGAAAAGCGGAGGTGGCTCCCGGGATAGAACACCGCATTCTGAGGGATTTAGGGTCACAAGGCTGGATGGAGTGTCCCTAAGATTCCAGGGGTCACAGCCAGGAGGGAGTGTCACGAGGGATGTAGGGGTCACCCAGGATAGTGTCCCGAGGAATTCAGGGCTCACAGCCAGGACAGAGTGTCCCGAGGGACTGACGGACCTCACCCAGTATCCAGTTCCCTGTGGTGCCTCTCCATGGGGTAGCCTGACTTACCTCCTTCCCTCAGAACACCGCTCTGCTGGGGAGCTTCCAGCTGTGACACTGGGAACAAATCCCTTTTAATTTCATATTCCTCTGGAATCCCAACAAAACGTCCTGTTAGGGCTGGCTGGGTCCTTTGTGAAAGCTTTGAGTAAGAATTAGGGGGATGGAACATCTCTCCTATGAGGAAAGGCTGAGAGAGCTGGGACTGTTCAGCCTGGGAAAGAGAAGGCTCCAGGGAACCCTCAGAGCCCCTTTCAGTGCCTAGGAGATCTCCAAGAGATGAACTTTGGACAAGGGGGAATGGCTCTGAACTGGAAAAGGGGCGATTTAGATGGGATATTGGGAAGAAATCTTTCCTGGGAGGGTGAGGAGGCCAAGCCAGAGAAGCTGAGGCTGTCCCTGGATCCTTGGAAGTGTCCAAGGCCAGCTTGGAGCAGCCTGGTCTAGTGGAAGGTGTCCCTGCCCATGGCAGGGGGGTGGGACTGGATGGGCTTTAAGCCCCTCACTGCAAATTACATCAAGTTCTCTTCAGATAACTAATTACTGCATTTGGCTTTGTCTTCCATCAAGCTATGACAATTTAAAAAGCATAAATGGGTGTAAGATGGAGGAAAACCTTTCCTCTCTGCCTAAGCCATCCATGGTTCACCTATTAAAAAAAAAAAAAAAAAGTCTGGAATTAGAGGCCTGGAAGTAAACTTAATGAAACACAGAACTTCCAGGGGAAAGGACATCTCCCACCTCTGCTGTGACAGCTTTGAGCCCTCCCTGCACACGCTGCCAGAGTTTTAACTACTCTTAAATCCTTCTGGAAATTAGATCATACCAAATCCTGGGCAGAGAGTGGCCAGATCACAACGGTGCAGCCACACAAAAGGTTCCCAACCACAATGAAGGGGTTAAAACACAACTGGACAAGAGTTACTGTGTGGAAGTGAGTGTTCAGGGGCTAATTCCAGTCAGTCCTGCCTGGACAGGGAGAGGCCAAGGCACAGGGAAGTTTGCCAGGAGGGTTTATTCGTATGGAAAAGTGCTTTAGCACAGTGGGACAGACATTCTCCTGATGAAGACAGAATACAGGATCACCTATGATGGAAAAGACCTTCAAGATTGAGTCCAAACCTAACCCAGCAGTGTCAGGACACGTCCAAGTAAAGGTGTACTAAAGAAAGGAATTCTTCCAGGACCTACACTCTGTATGGAAAACTTTCATGCCCACAACCAGCACCCGGTATTTACCTCAGACCCAGTCTCAGATGGGAATTTATCACAGGGCATCTCCAAGAGCAACGTTTTCCCAGCTAGCAAAACATCAAACGCTGTTTTGACTTGAAATAAACTAAAATTAAATAAAATGGAATTAAGAGGTAGGATCCTTGTGAAATAAATCCTAAATTTTCATTGTTCAAAGAATCTTGGAAACAGAAGCCCAGGGGTTTCTTGAACAGGAGATTAAAAGTTGCCAACTGCAGCCATTATTCCAGGAAAAGGGGAAAAAGCAGTGCTGAGCTCCAGTTCCTCATGAGGCCCCTTGGCCCCAATCTCAGTCAGGAAAATCCCTGACAGAGCCTTTTTTTTGTAACAGAAATTTCGTACCAAAAAACATCCCAGCACAACTTCGGATCCATCAAAGTCAAATTTAACTGTCATCCTTAAATCTATCCCCTTTCCCCCTGTATCCAAATCCAGTAACAGCACCATCCACCCTTTTTTATACACTCAAAGTGCCCAAGTTCCATTTATTTCCATGAAAGGCGTATTCCAATGCACCAAAAATTCGCAGAATGCTGATTTTCAGCATCACCTCTAAATATCTGAAATTAAACCAGAATCACAAAACCATTGGCAGGATGTGGAACAGCAAAGCTCAAACCTGAGTGAATTTTTATGGAAATATTCAGTATCAGCTGGATGATCCAGCAGAGAAAGACATCACTTGGCTCCTCTGGGCTCCTGTAAGCAAGCAATGATTTACTGTGATTTGGTACCTACATCCTGATCCTGGTGACACCTTTAAGTGATTTTAGGAGGAAAGTACTAATTCCTGTGGGCTGGCCAACCTGAGATCTCCAAAATTATATAAAAAACCCTCCCAGAAGCCAAGAATCAACTGTGTAAACACTGAGGAAAATAACAACTATGGTGATATTTATCATTCATATAAAACTATTTTTTAAAAAAGTCTTCTTCAGAAAACTGTTTTTGTTTTTCTTGAAAGCTGATTGTTACACTGAAGTGATAGTAAAAAATCTCTTCAAGACAAAATCTGGGGAATAGTACCTCCAAAATTAGACCCAATACCTGCACCCAGAACTACTAACTTAAGGAATTATTTGAATGAATATTGGTGATTCCAAAGGCAAGTGAATCTTGCTGACAAAGAGCAGGCACAAAACTGATCACAGCGTTCTGGTTTTACCTCACAGTGTTCTCAGGAGTCATCTTGTAATTTTGAAATCAATTTGACAACAAAATACAGTAAAACCAGGTTTTTTTATGACATGACATCCAGCAGGTCTTACTGTAAGACACAGGAACACAGCAGGCTGGAAGAAAAATCAGTTTTTCACTTTTAGTGCATGCACTTTGTTATCCATGTGGATGATTGATCCAGAATCCACTGAGGTGAAGGCAAAGCTGCCCGTGCTGAGCAGAGCTCAGTCCTTGTTGCCTTCATGTGAAGGCATGAACAAGGACTTGAAGGGCAACACGGAACTCCTGTTTCATCCTCGTTTCCCTGCTCATTTTCTACAGCACCTTGGAGAAGCTGGACAGTTCTCCTAACCCCTCCCACCCCAGCTCAAGGCACACTTTGTTCACCTCAACAGTGAAAAGTCAATCTTTGGTCTTGGCACGCCGCTGTCCTGGCAGGCAGTGTCCTCTGAATCCTGCTCATCCCTGCCAGTCCTCCCTGGCCCACTCGGGCATGCTGGAGCAGTACTCGAAGTCCGTGCCCTTGTAGCGCAGGGCGTGCAGGAACATCACCAGCTCCTTGGGAGATGGGTCCCGCCTGCTCGTCCTGCACTCCACACACAAAGGGTCCTTCTCCCCCTGACTCCCACACAAGCTGAGCTCTTTGTCTTTATCAAGCATTTCCAGGTTGATATCAGAGTCCGGTGGACAAGCTGCTACATCATTCCTCTCGGGCTCCTTCTCATCCTCAGCAGGGCAGGAGCTCCCATTATTTACAGGCTCAGCCTCTGCAGACTTTGTGCGCTCACCCGAAACCCCGCAGTCTTTACTTTTCCTGCCGGAGCTCAAGTCCTCCTCCCCAATACCCAAGACCTCCAGGCTCTGCTTGGAGCGATGCTCCTCCACCAGCGCCTTCAGGAGCTCCTCGTCCGTCTTCCCGATGTTCCCGCCCTTGCCCCTGTGGGGGCCCCAGGCCTCCATGTTGTAGATGGGGTCGTTGAGGATGGGGTGCCCCAGGAACTGCAGGTGCACGCGGATCTGGTGCGTGCGGCCCGTGCGGGGCAGGCACCTCACCACGCTGCTGCTGCCGTTGTAGCTGAGCCTCTGGAAGAGCGTTTGGCACGGCTTTCCCTTGGGATCCACGCGGCACACGCCCACCTTGTAGGACACCACCAGGATGGGCTCCTCGCAGACCACCTCGTGCTCTGGGAACTCCCCCACCACCCGGCACACGTATTCCTTCTCCAGCTGCCAGGAGACACAACAGGAAGGCTCAGGAATCACAGTGGAAAACACACCCAGGCTCCAGACTTGCTCCTCCTCCCTCTCCTCTCAATAAAATAGGTGGCATTTTATTACAACAGGAAAAGGAAAAAAAAACTAAATCAGCTACTTAAAGCCTAATTTGCCCTCATATTTTCCCCAGCTAGCTGGGGAATCAAGAACAGAAAGGCCTGGACTATTTGCCTCGTATTAAATTCAGGAGCCATCTCTCCACAGCCTTTGGCTTGCAGCCCTGAAGTCAACCCCGGAAAAAGTTCTGTTCAGATCAAGAGATTCTGGAAAAAATGGGAATTTTAAAACTGCAAAAGTATAGTTGATGGATAGTATAGTATAAAAGTATAGTATATGGATAGTTGATACGTCTCTAAGTTTGCATGATCCCAGCAAGTTTGCACGGTCCCGTGGGACAATCCCTTAAGGAAGAAGATCCCCTTCAACCCAAGATTAGTGAAATAATTTAAATTTCAGGAGATTACTTTTAACCCAAAATTATCAAAATCAATTAAAGCTTTAGGAGACCCTTTTCAATTAAATATTACCAAATCAAACTACATTTGTAGGAGATCCCTTTCAGTCCAATATTATCAAAATAAATTACCACACTGAAATAAATTTTCAGGAGATCCCTTCCAATCCGATATCAGCAAAAGCAGTTACATTTTTAGGGTTTTCAATCTCATATTATCACGCTAGTAATACCAAATTCAGTTAAATTCTTTAGGAGCTCCCTCCCAATCCCATATTACTGAATTTAATTTTTAGTCTTTAGGCCATTAGGGACGAGAAGCACCAACAGTTAAGAACTGCAACACAACCGCGAGTTGTCTGGGGAACTTGAGCTGATCTAGAGCCCAAATTTGGCTGACTTTGGAGCACATCTGCCCCAGGAGAGCTCACCTGCCTCTGCCGGACCTGCTCGTCGATGCGCTTGGACACGGCCGCGGTCTTGGCGAACATGAGCACGCCCGAGGTCATGCGGTCCAGGCGGTGCAGCGTGTGCAGCTCCCGCAGGCCGTGCTCCTTGCCCAGGATGAAGATCACCGTGTTGTGCCGGAAGCGGCCGCAGGGGTGCACGGGCAGCGACGAGGGCTTGTCCACCACCACCACCTCCTCATCCTCGGCCAGGATGCGGATGGGCTGCGCGGTGACCGGCGGCTCGTGCCGATGCACCGTGTTCCTGATGAAGTCGTTGTTCTGGAAGGGACACGGACAATTAGCCTGAGTCCAGCTTGTGCAACCACCCACCCGGCCCACACAGCACGGACTTGACATTGTGGGAGAAGAATTAAAGACTCTTTCTCCTGTGACCCCGGATTTAGGATAACAAGCGTGTGTGTCACCACGAAAATCCGATAACCTGCCCATGGGGTATTCCCGTTCCAAAAGGGCAAGGAAACCGTGAGGCTGTAGGATCCACACATTCCCGAACCCAGCGGAATTCCCCGGGAGCCCCGATTTCCCCTTCCACAGGTTTCACAGAATCGCAGAATCTGCCGAATTGAAAGGAACCCATCGGGATTATCCAGTCCAACCCCTCGCCCTGTGTTATCTGCCCACGCCGCTCACGGGGTGATGCTCACGGCTCTGCCACCGGCCCACGGCGCCCCGGGAGCGCCCACGCGGGTCCCCCCACCTTGAGCACGATGTCCAGGTCGCGCACGGGCTCCTCGTTGAGGCGCAGGCGGCCGGCGCGGGCGGCGGCGCGGTAATAGGCGAGGGGCTGCGCTCGGAACTCGGTGCCGAAGACGTGCAGGAGGCTGCGGCCCACCCAGCGCCCCTTGCAGTACGTGCGGAAGTCGAAGTAGTAGGGGCGCACCTTGCGCAGGCCGCCCTCGAAGTAGTACGAGGTCTCGGCGAAGTGCTCGGCGCCGAAGCTCNATCAGCGCGGGCCGGCACCGCCAGGCCTCGCCCCCACGCCCTGCCCCGCTCCCGCCTCCTCCCCCCTCCCATACCAGAGTCGTGAGGGCGCGGGAGGCGGCGGAGGCGATGGAGGAGTGAAAGTGCCTTTATTTAGCCTTTATTTATTTACCTCCCAGCAGTTTCCCCACTCAGAAGTGCTCCACAAATGACCCCCGAGCCTCGCCGCAGCCTGCCTGCCCTATGCGAGCCTCCTCAGCCACCGCCTGCGGGAGGGGCACGTCAGGGAAGAGCCGACACATGAGCGTTTTTGCCGAAACATGAGCAGTTTTTTATAACTCCAATCAGAAAAGCCAAGAAACGAACATTTCTCATAATCCCAAACTGGGAGAAGTCCAGAAATGCGCGTTTTTCAAAATAACAGAAAAAAAAACTCCAAAAATTGAGCATTTTTCATAACCTCAAAATCCAATGTTGCTGCCCTTGGTTTAATTAGTTGGTGCAGGCAGGAAGAGAACATGCTCCCATATTTAAAAACACTGACAAATCAGGGTACATTGCTGCTCCAAGACACTAATTGCGACTTATTTTCACCAAGCATTAGGCAGAGTAGTCGACATTAAAGTGGTTTTAGTGAAGCTTTAAGTATTCCTGTCTGCTTTCAGAATTCATCTGTGCATGATGTTATCTAGAGTTTATCAGAGCTGGAGTTGGAGGCTGGATCCGCCCTCTGGAAGCTGCCACGGCCTCCAAGAGCCTCCCCTGGTCCTGTCCCTGTTCTCCATCCCTCCAGAACGAGCTCCTCTGAAGCAGAACTTCCCTTTATCCACTGACGAAATTTCCATTAAAAAGCAAAACCATACAGACCATCTACAGGCCTAAGTCCCTCTCATGAGCTTTCTCAGGTGCCTTTAGGGACATCCATCCATGTGTCAGAGGTCATCCCTGAGGCAAAGGAAAACCAACAGTTACCATTCCCTCAGTTCCATGCCAGCATCATGTGGAACTCAAAACCACACACGAGGTCTCAGAAAGAGAGAAAATAGAACTCTGCAAGCTCTATCAAGCAGAAAATACCCCCTGCTTTGCCAAGCTGTTCTCTCCTTTTTTTTCCCCACAAATCTGCCAGGGATCCAGGACTCGGTCAGCAAAGCCAAGGAAAGCAAGCTCAGAGGAAGAGAAAGGAGTGTTCCTCAGGGAAGAGCAGGTTTTACCGAGGCCACTGCTTCTCCTTGTCTGTCAGGGGGACGTAGATGACGCCCATGAGCTGGGTCTCCACGATGTGCCCCTCGCTGGTCTTGTCGTACTGCATCAGCACCTGGTTGGCCCCCTCGGGCCCCACGGGCACGATCAGCCGCCCGCCCGGCTTCAGCTCCTTCAGCAGCTGCAGCACGGGGAAATCCCAGTCAGAAAAAACGGGAAGGGGCAGAAAAACCACACAGGAAACGGGAATAAGGGTGCTGTGGAAAGGAAGCTTCCAGGGGTTCCCTCGTTTTCTCCAGGATGGCCACTCTTACCTCCTTGGGGACGGTGGCTGCGGCCGCTCCCACGTGGATGGCGTCGTAGGGAGCCTCCTCGGGGTATCCCTGCCTGCCGTCTCCAACTGCAGAGAGAAAACACACAGGGAAGGCTTTGGCTGTCGTAACAACCCCAAGCATCAAAGGAAACTGGAGAGCCCAGGGAAAAACGCTGGGATGGCAGGGAGCTCACCCACAAGCTTCACACGGCCCGAGCTGAGCAGGGTCGGATCGTCCTCCTGGACGTTCCGGATGGATTCGTGCACCAGCTCCTTGATGTGCTCCACACCCACAGCTTTTCCCGTGGGGCCAATCTGGAAAGAACATCAGTCAGACACCTGATGCCTCCTGTATGGAAGAGACAGGGCAGTTATTCCAGCTAACTAAGGGATGTGCTTCCCAGGCTGGGAATGCAGTGCCACGAGCTCACCATCCTGGCGAAGCACGCGGTGAGGTATCCGCTCCCAGATCCCACATCCAGCGCCTTGGCACCTTCCACCAGCTGATCCTTGAGCAGCTCCAGTGCGTGGGCGTGCTGCAGGGACACCCAGGACAAAGAAGCAGGAAATATCCCGGGGTTAGTCTCCTCTTCCAATACTTTTTCTCATTTTCTGATTTAATCACAGCACACCCGGCCTCATGCCTGACACTTCCAAGGGCAAAACTTCCAGTGTCAGACCTGGAGGATCTTTTGCAGGACGTCATTTAGGCAGAGGCTCAAGAATTAGATGTGAAACAGCAGGAAAAAAGGTCTCATGCAAAAAAAAGGGACAACATGGAATTCCCATCTAAGCATACTTTTGAAGCAACTGAAACCGTATAGGGGAAATTCCTCTTAAAAAGGAGAATCCCTAAAGAAACAAGCAGGATAATTGTGTCCATGTGACGTTTCATTCTTCTACTCAAAATAAAATTACATATAAAAAGAGAAACAAACAATTCCCTCCGATTCTGTTGGAAGTGAGAAGTTTTCATCTTACCATGTGCGGGGCGCTGATCGTAGCCTTGTAGCCTAAAAGGAAACAGGGGACACAAGTTATTTGACAGGGAATAAAATTCCCAATGGGAACAGTTCCTAATGCTCTCCTACCTTCCCTTAAAAAACAGGAGAACACTTGTCTCCTTCCACAGAATGATTTGGGTGGGAAAGGGACCTTAAAGCTCATCCAGCCCCAGTCCCTGCCATGGGTGAGGACACCTTCCCTTAGACCAGGCTGCTTCAAGGCCCAGCCTGGGCTTGGACACTTCCAGAGATAGGGATTCCACAACTAGACCACGGAGCACCCACCAAGGCACCTTGTGCCCTGCTGACAGCAGCTGTGTGTGACAGAGGGGACTCACCAATGGATTGAGGAGAATCCATGTATGGGAAGTACTTGATGTAGTGACCTCTGTCTGTAGCCAACAGCACATCGAAGACTCGCTGAGACTTAATGATCCCTTTTTCTGGGAAAGAAGGAAAAGACAGACAGGCAGGGCTGGAATCCTCGGCATTTGAAAGGGGAAGCACACTCCAGGGAGTTCGTGGATCTGGGGGAATTAATGAAGGGTCTGAGAGGGACAGCAAACCAAACGCAGTGGGAAGGGAAGGCCATCCTTTCCCATTCCCGCTGGGGACCGGCCACCAGCCCATCTCCAGCGGGTGGCCACCTGCACCCACACCACCCCCTGGCACCGCCAGGTGTAACGGGAGGAGAGACGGGATCGCGTTTCACGGCGGGAAACGGAGACTGCGGTTCAGGTTTCAGCAGTGAACTCAAGGACTGCGACTGCAGAAACATCCATCATCCCTTCACATCTTTCTGCGGGAATTCTGGGGCACTTCATAGCACTGGGGCACTTTTTATGTGTGCTCCAGCCGAGCACCGGGCACCATTCCAGCCGCCGGGGCAGAGCTGGAGGCACAGCAGGGATGTCCGGGATCCCCGGGCTGGGAATACCGAGCTGCAGCACTTTAAAGGGCGCCACGCACTTCCAGAGGCAGGGAAGGAAGGTGTGGAGAACCCTTCCTGCCCCCTCTGGCACAGCGCCTCGTTTCTAACTATAAATAGAACGAGCTCAGGCTGGGGCAAGAGCCGAAATTCAGGAACACGAACCCCAATCCTTGCGAGCGAGCAGTGTCACACGCTGTGACGCCAGACACCCACACGCAGACACTAAATATCAGCACACGACATTCCAGCGGCACTCACTGTAGAGGTTGTTCACCAGCTCCGCGTGCGTTTTGCCGCTGGATGTCCAGGCCATGGTCCTGGCGAAGAGCAGCCCCATGAGTGCCAGCACGGCGCCGGGCGGCAGCCGGCTCATCCCACGGACACAGCGGCGGCCTGCCGAGAGAGGGGTGTTCAGCGCCCCGCCGGAGCTGCCCGCGCCCCGCTGAAGCGCATCCCGGCCTCGCCAAGCCCCGGGANGCGGGGCGGCCCCTCCGCTTCACGGGCGGCCGCGGGGACCGCGCTCCCTGGAGGGCGGCCGGGCGTGGGGTGGGATGAGAATTCCCCGGAGTGTCCGCCGGCGTGGCGTGGGCAGAGGGCGGGGAGGCGGCGGAGGCCTGGGCGGGCGGATCGTCTCGGTGTTCACTGCGTGTTCCCCCCGTGGCAGGATCCCACGATGAGGATGATCGAGAGCGTGGACTCCGTGGTGACCCGATCCAGCGAGGACCTCTGGGCCGAGATCTGCTCCTGTCTGCCGCATCCCGAGCACAAGGACGGCGGCGATGCGTTCACAGACTCCTTCCTGGATTCCTACGCCGAGGGCAGCGGAGCCGGGGGCTCTTCCCAGCCCGCCCCAAAGCCCTGGGCACCCCTGAACGACTCCGAGGTGTATTTGGCATCCCTGGGTGAGTGTCCCGCTGCTGAGGTGACAGCTCTGTTTATGGGCTGCCAGTGCTGAGGTCAAAAAGTCTCCCAGCTGTTTGACACAGAACCTGACTCGTTTTCTTCAAGTGCAGCAGTGGGAAGGTGAAGCTCAGTCAGAGCTTCTTCATCTCCGCCACAGAAAGGAGCTTTTTGTCAAGTAGAAACTGAAAAAATGGTTCTCACCCTCCACCATAAGTGGGAGGATGCACACAGCAGCAGAGCAGGTGGCAGAAGTGGCTTTTAAAGCTTTTATTTCTGCCAGAACTTTCATCATGCCACAAGTAGTGCAATGAGAGTGATTTGTATTCCAATTTGCATGGAAATTGTGGGAACTCTCAGTGCCTGCGAGATCTGTGCCTTCCTGTGTGATTTCATGGAAACTGAACAGTAAGTGTGAAAGTTATTAAAACCCCAAATGGGCAAAGCTGGCTGATTGCACAAACCTCATTTCCTTCAGAAGCACCACCTGAAAAACATCATCTTGTGTATATATAGGAAAGAGAGCTGTGCGGGCTTGAGATACAGGAGGAAAATTACTTTTTAAATAGAAACTAGTCTTGAAAAGTTAATTTAACTTACCTTTTGATACAGAAGTCCAGAACCTTCTCCCCTTCCAGAAAAAAAAAAAAAAACATAGCCAAGATAACCAAACCCCCTGTTCTCCTCCCAGAGAGAAGACTGATGAGGATCAAAGGGCTGTCCCAGGAGGTGACCTCCAAGGACATGCTGCGCACGCTGTCCCAGGCCAAGAAGGAATGCTGGGACAGGTTCCTGCAGGAGAAGTTTGAGGCAGAATGTTACGTGGAGGGCCACGACGCTGACGAGAGGTAACCAGCAAGTCAGGGGGAAAGGGGTCACCACTTCCCTCTTAAAAACTAGAGGAAGGTTTTGCCAGGACATTGCACAGAAATGCCATCTGTCTGCAGCTCAGAGAGGCTGCCACGGGATTCCTGCAGCGTTTTGGGAATGCCCGTGGGGGTTGTGCTGGAGGGAGCACAGAGCACGTGGGGTTTGAGCTTCCAGTGCTCCGTTCTGGTATTTGAAGGAATGGAGCAGAGGAGGGAATGCCCGGTGTGTCTCAGGCGGGGATTTGGGGATGGCGCCAGTCCTGGGATGGGATTTCCCTTCCCTGCTTCTCTTAGAGTGCTCCTGCTCTCTCCCCCATTGCCCTGCCACAGGAATCAGATGGGAGCTCCTTTTCCCAAGCAATCTCCCGTTCCCAATCGCACGGAACGCTCTCCAAATTCCTCATTTCTCAGCTGACATTTTCCATGATTGCTTCTGGATGACAAGATTATTTTTCTCCCTTGAAGAAAATCTACTTAAGCCAGAACTATGAAAAGTAATCCCTGTTTATAAGGAGGTTTCAGGTGGTTTCTTTGGTCCCCAGTTAACTTCAGTGCGATTTATATTTAAAACCAGGCTTTTATGTGCTCCCTCTACTGTTTTTAAAGGGTGAGGATGTTATCCATGAAAGAATTCCAGTCCCTAGAACTTGGCTATGAAGTTAGAGGTCACTCCTGAATGGTGCTGATGTTTTGAGTCTCACCCACCAATTTAATTAAACCAGCCTTAACTTTTGAGTGCACTGAATTATAAGTTAGATGTTAGATTGTTAGGGCTATATAGGTTTTTAACCTTCCAGGGCTATTAGTGCTCACACATTTTGGGATACTCTTCCTGCTTTGCTTTTGTTCCCTTCCCTTTCCCACCACATTTTCTGATCTTCATCACTAAGAGGCAGTCAGGGGTTTGGTTGGTTTGAACAAGAGGTTTTTTACTTCCAGCCCAGAAAGCTGGAAACTCCTGGAATCATAGATTAGTTTGGGTTGGAAGGGACCTTAAGGCCCATCCAGTTCCACCCACCTGCCATGGGCAGGGACACTTTCCACTGTCCCAGGTTGCTCCAAGCCCCCTCCAACCTGGCATTGAGCATTTCCAGAGATGGGGCAGCCACAGCTTCTCTGGGCAACCTGTGCCAAGGCCTCAGCACCCTCACAGGGAAGAATTTCTTCCCAATATCCCTCCTAACTCTGCCCTCTGTCTGACTGAGCTGGAATCTTTGGCTGCAGAGACAGAGGAGAACCTCAGGTGTGTAAAGGCTGCAAGGGCTCCTGTGCAGGTCCCTTACACTGACAGAAATCAGAGCATAAATCATGTTCTAACCACAGTTTAAAAGGCCCACCTGCAGGGAATGGCTTTGCAGAATGACAGATCCTGTTTGTCCCTCTGGCACAAGCATCCACCCCTCACCTGTGGGAACGGGAATACCTGCAGAGGAGCAGGAAATGCCCGTGGAGGCTTTCCCTGTGTGTTGCTGCTGTCTCACGGTGTCCCTTTGCTGTCCCCAGCACGCTGGAGCACCTGAAGCGCTGGCTGCAGCCTGACAAGGTGGCCATCAGCTCCGAGGAGGTGCAGTGCCTCATCCCGCCGGAATCGCAGCCGGAGAAGCCGGAGGCCGAGGAGGAGCCCCCGGCTGCGGAGCAGTGAGAGCCCCCGGCCGTGCCCGGGGCTGCCTCTCGTCCCAGCCCCCAGGAAGATGTACCCAGCCATAGGAACAGCAGGAAGGGGGCACAGAGCAAATTCTCAGCAGTTGAAAAAGTTATTTTTACAAGGAAGAACCCCCAACACACGGAATTCTGGCTCTGGAGCTCCGCAGGCAGCAGCTGGCACTGGTGGGGATGAGAGGGAACGCCTGGGACATGGCTGAACCAAAATCTCACCAAAACCTCACATTGATCTTCTCCAGCCTGCAGCCACTTCATCATTCCAGCCTGGATGTGGATTGTTTGGAATCCATCAGGAGACACATTCAACAACAACAACAACAACAAAGCAGTTATTGAGAAGCACCAGAAAACATCACGGTCTAGAATCGAGCAGAGAAACCACTGATTCACTTTCTCCCTGTCTCATTACTCTGTTGGGCATTTTTTTTCCTCTCCTGCCAAATCCACTTTGCTGTTTTCTCCAGATCTTCACTTTTTCAGTCTGACTCGGCCCCAGATGTGCCAGGAAGAAGACAGATACTTCTCACCTCTGTGAATTTGGGGCCCTGAAGGAAGCTCTGCTGCAGTCAATAAGTTGATGGGGTCATTGATGTTGTAGCTATTTCCCATTCCTCTTTGTAATGTGCCCCCTAATATCCCACTTTATTGCCCAAACTCTCTATTATAGACTGTAGGGGGAGTATTTTTCCTCTTATTGGTCATTTTGTACCTCTTCTTTTTTCTTTCAGCCTCTCCAGAAAAAGATCAATGAGGCTCTGTATTGGGAAACCAAGAGGGGTAGCCAGGGAGGCTGGAAACAACTTGTTTTCATCACAGAAATGCTTAGAATTCCCTGACTTGAAATATATTTAGTATTTAATTGGTTTTTTCACCCTGCTTGGCTCTTCCAAGGGTTATTCCCTTTTACTAATCCCAGAATCTGTGATTTTGTCTTGATTTTTCGCTGATCTGTGTGTTCTGCCTCAGCACCAACACTGGAGGTCGGTAGAGGGAAGCACCACAGTCTGTCAGAGCTCCTTAAGGGTAAATTGTGGCTCTAGGAGTCAATCCACACCACGTGAATTCATGTATCTGTTTGAAAACACTTTTTTAGGAGAAAATTCTTGCTGGAGCCTCCCAGTTTCCTGTCCCTGTACCCAAATAGAGGCGCTGCTCTCTCAGTCACTGGGTCACAACTCTCAGGTTATTCCCACCCATCAGCTTTCCTGATGTGACTCCCATCCCAGCCTCACCTCCCAGAAAAATATGACTCCCATAAAAGTAATCTAATTTTCCATTAAAACAATCCCTTGTTTTTTAAACCTTGGGAAATGGGGTGAGTCATCTGAGTGCCAGTGATGCACGGCTCGCCAGCCTCGTGTCTTGCTGGTTTGGTCATTAAATGTCCCTTTCAATTTATCCTATAACTGTCCCTTATTAAGGCTCAGGTCTCTCTCACCTGATGTAACAAAGCTGTGACAAAGGTGCAGGACTCTGAGCTGTTCCTAGAAATGGTTTGTGCAGAGAGAGAAAGCAGCAATTTCTCTGTCCCCGGCCAATTTCCCAGTCAATAAAGTTCTTGTGGGTAGAGAGCACTGTGAGGACGTTTTGTGTTATCTTAGCTGTTCCTTAAAGTATCTGAGGGAGAAATGTACCCAAAAGAACTGTGCTGAAATAATTCCACAGCCACACCACCAAGCATTTCCTTTGGAGCAGGGACCTGAGGAAACAGCTCTTACCATTTCACTTGTAGAAATAATAACCATTCCAGGATTCTCTGACCTGCTCTATGGGAACATGTGGGGCAAAAGAAGATCCAACTGATCATTGCAAAGACTGAGCAATAATTTCCTTAAATCATTTCTTTATGAAGAGTTAACTTTTTTTCCCCTCCCATATATAATAAATATAGTAAATCAAAATATATCATTAAATTATAACTGAGAGTATAGACTTGGGGTGCGTCTGTATTTAAATCACCATTAAAAAATCCCTTTAAAACTTCTTTACAAAATCACTGAAACTGATTTTATAAAAAATAGGAGTGTGATCTGTCTGAGCAGTGTCACTGCACTTGGTGATGCCACATGATTTGAGTACAAAGGGCTTTACCTCCCAGTACTGGGGTTTATTTTGGGAAAAACAGGCTGCTGAGCTCCTCTGCACCAAACAAACTTGTGCTAGTCAAAGCAGCAGCCTCACTACGGGTGGTTTTTGCATCCACAGCAACACCTCCTATGCATGGAAATAACTCCCACTGAGGGAGAATTGTTGAGGCTGGAAAAACCCTCTGGGCTCATCGAATCCAAGCCCACCCGTGTCCCCAAGTGCCACAGCCACGTGGCTTTTAACTCCCCCCAGGGCTGGGGACTCCACCCTTGCCCTGGGCAGCCTGTTTTGAACAATTTGACCCAAAGGAGGCATCAGACAGATCTGTGGCTGTGGTGCCTGGTGGCATCAGGTCCAGACCATGAGGCACAGGCACAGACCAGCCACTGGATACAGGGAATGACTTTCAGGCAGGATAAATGAGTAAATCACAAAGGAAACAGCAGCCCCCTCCCATTTGTACCTTTTAAAGATGATATTTTACCTTTTTCTCTGCGTTGAACAGCATTTCTGTACCCCTTGAAGCCACTGGAGACCCCATGTGGTGACACAGACCTGGCCTGGCAGGGGTTTGCTTTCAAAATGGGGCAAAATGAGATTTTATCTAACACAATTCACCTGCTGCCTTGTCAGAGCAAGGGGAGGGCGGGGCTGGCAGAGCTCTTTGGGCAGCAAGGAAAGGCTCTCACCCATCCAAACCGGAAAAATGTGTTTCTCCACAAGCTTGGACCAAACAAATGGATCCCACAGAAGCATGAGCTGGCAGCACCCTGTGGTGATGCAGAGTCACAGAATTCCAGGATAGCTTGGGTTGGAAGGGACCTCAAAGCTCGTCCAGTTCCACCCTGTGCTGTGGGCAGGGGTAACTTCTGCTGCCCCAGGTTGCTCCAAGCCCAGTCCAACCTGGCCTTCTGCACTGCCAGGGATGGGGCAGCCACAGCTTCTGTGCCAGGGCCTCAGCATCTTCACAGGGAAGGATTTCTTCCCAATATCCACTCTAAACCTTCCCTTCTTCAGCTTATGGCCATTAAATATTCCATCCTTCTTTGGAATTGGCAGGGTCTCAAGGATCTCTGGTTATTTCTAAAAAACACCGTGGAAAATAATAAAAATCACAGCAAACCGATTCCTGTCCATCATCTGTAGGGGATGGGAGGGACACCAGGATGCCACAGGAGGGCCCCCAGAACCTCCAGCTCGACCATCAGGGTGGGCTGCAGCTTCCAAACCCGTCCTTGTACCCCTGAGCCGGGACCTGGGGCGGGGCAACACGGGCTCTGGGAAGGAGAGTGATTTATTCTGCAGCTCTGGAAGCAGCCAAGATGATGTCAAAGAAGTTTTTTCCAGGATAAGCCTGTGCAGAGGTGAAAGCTCCCGGTGCTGCAGCCGTGTCACCCTGGCGGTGGCGCATCCATGGAGGTGTGACTGCCTTGGGGCACGCTCGTCATCCCGCTGGCGGCTCCAGTGCCCGGCTCTCCTCTCAAACCAGCCTCTGGTTCCCCTTATCTGACTGTTCTGCTCTTTAAAATTAACAGCAGCTCTCGTCAGCCGCTGATACGGAGACAAAGATGATTTTCTTCCTGCTGATTATTCGGCAGGGGTGAGCACTCCTCTGGATCAGCTCAGCCAGCTTTAATAACCGGCTCAGCTCCAGCAGACTGGGATGAATTAATCACCGTCTCGCACAAAACTCTCCATTTTGAAGAACTTCTGTGACAGCTCTGACAATTTCCATTCCTCTCATCTCCCAAAAATTCCAGTGGATGATCATAATTATTTATAATTTCCCCTTTTTTAAGTTAGGCTGACCCTGGTACCCTTTCTCATTTGGCACAATTCACAATGGCTGGACCATCCTCACCCCATCCTACACTTGGCCCCCCAAGCTGGGCCACCAACACCGCGGGGCAGGGTGCCCATCACCCTACGACTGGGCCACCCTCACCCCACTCTTCCCTCACCCCGCTTTTCCTTCTCCCCACTTTTCCCCCCTCTTCCCTCGCCCCCCGACGGGGCGGCCGCTGTCGGCCCCGGGAGCTCAGCGCGGTCCCTGCGCGCACCCGCCCCGTCCTCTCCGCGCTTCCCCGTCCTTCCCTGCCGGGAGAATGTCCCTGGATGCGGTCCCGAGGGCGAGGGAGGGGCTCCCCGCAGTGCTCCCCGCCGGGCCGGGGGCGGGATGCGGCTCCCGCTGCGGTGCGGGGCGGTGGGATGAGCGCGTCCCCCCGGTACCTGGAACGCCGAGCGCCGTGGGTGGGAACGTCCTGTTCCTCCGGGACTGAAAGGCTCAGGCAGCGGGAAACAAAAAAATAAAGAACGACAAAGCAAGACAAAAAAACCCCGACACCACAAAAACCCGGCTGAGAAGGGCTGTGCCGGAGCCTCGCGGTGAACACCCAGCGAAGGGAACGCTCCTCCTCATCCTCACGGAGCATCGGCGGCTCCCAGCCCTGAGCACCCCGGAGCCCTCGGCAGGTAAGAGCGCTCCGGACCGGGACAGGGGGTCCCGAAGCCGCAGCCTGGACCCCCCAAACCCCAGCCAGAGCCGCGAGGTTCAGCGTTTATCCGAGAGGGAGCAGGACCTGGCGGGGCACAGAAGGGCTGCTTTGACTCTCGTGGCTACACGAGGCAGAATCAAAGAATTTAATTGAGCTTCAGAATTTCCATTCTGAGAGTTAATGAGCATTTTGGCTTCTCAGCTGTAAGCTTCCCGATGGATTTGCTGATGTGTTCCTGCCCCAGGCAGGGCACGGGGACCTGGAGCCGTGGTGTCTCAGCATGTGCCCTGTGAGTGCAGCTGGGATTTAGAAAACCACTGTGTCCCTCGGTTAATTACAAGGGTTTCTTAATTAATGCTAATTTGACTCTCCACTGGGGGGGAAAAGACTGTCCAGATCCTGGTAAGGGGGATCAAAGGATAATTTTGAGAGTGTGGAGCTTGAAAGGAGGGTCCTGGAGGGGAGCTTTGAATTTTCATACATTTTCTGCTGGAATATATTTTACCTCATTCCCCTGTGCTACTGTGAATGAGTTTGTGAAGGTACCCAGGAGCCAGGCACTCCCTCCTTCCCTCCCTCCCATCACAGCTGCCACAGGGAAAGACAAGAGAAGCTGAAGCTCCATGGGTGGTGAAGGTATAACCAAGGGGATAAAAGAACCCAGTGGGACAGGTTGGGGTGGCTGGGAGACACCACAGGAGTGCAGGAGATGGAAATGATGCTCCTGCCCACACAGGTGTCATGGGGCAGATGGGTGAGGATGGACTTAACTGGGAAAAATAAAAAGCAAGAAATGCAGGAGTGTCTTTTTTTTTCCTTGCCTTACGTCATCGCAGCTCCCAGGTCACTCTCGAGGTTTCTGGAGCTGATTTCTGGGTCCTGCTGCCCCAAGCTGGCAGTTCCCCACAGATCTGTGCTGGCTGCTTAACTATTTCACAGCCAGCCTCCCAACTTTTCTCCATACCAGAGCTCCTCTGTGTCTGTCACGGGGCATCTTCACACCTAAGCAAGTCATTTAAATCAGGCAGTGCCTCAGCACTGAGCTGTGCAAAAGGCCCCGACTCTGGGGACAGCTCCTTCTGCCCAGAAGTTCAAGCCAAATGCATTTATGTCCCCTCCAGAGCTCACAGGCTCATCTGTGTTTGACTTTGAGTTGTGGAGAAGCTGCCTCAGCCTCGGGGGCTCCCATGGCTCAGCTGCCCAACGACTCCTGGCACAACGACTCGGCCCTGATCTTCACCGGCCTGGACCTGCTCCTGGAGCTGAAGCCGCTCTTCATCCCGCTCTACGCCACGCTGGTGGTGGTGGCGTGCATAGGGAACCTCTTCCTCATCCTCCTCATCGCCCTCACCAAGAAGCTGCACTGCACCACCAACTTCCTCATCGGCAACCTGGCGGTGGCCGACTTCGTCATGTGCCTGGCCTGCGTGCCCCTCACCGTGTCCTACGCCTTCGAGGAGCGGGGCTGGCTCTTTGGCGTGTTCATGTGCCACTTTGTCACCCTGCTGCAGGCCGCCACCGTCTTCGTGTCGGTGCTGTCCCTCACGGCCATCGCCGTCGACCGCTACGTGGTGGTGGCGTACCCGATCCGCCGGCGCCTCGGCCGCAGGGCCTGCGCCGGCCTGGTGGCCTCCATCTGGCTGCTCTCCGTGGCCGCCTCCGTGCCCACCTCGCTGCACACGCACTACCTGGACCTCAACGCCATCGGCCACGACATGATCATCTGCGAGGAGTTCTGGAAGCACGAGGAGAGGGAGCGGCTGCTCTACTCGTGCCTGATGCTGCTGCTGTCCTACATGCTGCCGCTGCTGGCCGTGTCCGTGTCCTTCTGCGCCATCACCCACCGCCTG
Source organism: Cisticola juncidis (assembly GCA_013400215.1). Classification (NCBI taxonomy): domain Eukaryota; kingdom Metazoa; phylum Chordata; class Aves; order Passeriformes; family Cisticolidae; genus Cisticola; species Cisticola juncidis. Next base: position 50,250 of record VXBR01003469.1, read on the forward strand.
CGCAGGAGGAACGTGCCCGGCGCCGCCCACCACTGCCGGGACAAGTGGACCAGGACCAAGCACAAGACCTTCCGCGTGCTCATCGTTTCCGTGGTCTGCTTTGCCATCTGCTGGCTGCCCCTGCAGGTGGTCAACTTCATCCGGGACATCGACGAGGAGTTCACCATCCTGGACAAGAGGTACGTCAACGTCATCCAGGTCTCGTGCCACCTCATCGCCATGAGCTCCGCCTGCTACAACCCCTTCATCTACGCCTCCCTCCACGACAAGTTCTGGTTCCACCTCAGCAGCTACTTCCACCGCAAGAAGCAGAGCTCCAGGACCACGTCCTGCAAGGCTTCCCGCTTCAACACCTGCTCCACCCTGGCAGACGCTCCCACCATGGCCTCGGACAAGATTGCTTTGCAGTCCAGGCTGCCTTAGCTGGAGGACCTTGAGGGATGGGGCTTGCATAGCCCTGTGTCCCAAACCGTGGCTGGGACATTTCCCCGTATCCCAAATCATGGCTGGGTGTGGCAGGTGTGCCGTGCCACATTTGGAGCACGCAGACTTCACCCCGTGGTTTATGCAGGGGTGGATCAGTGTCTGAGCAAGGCAATCACCCATTGTGTAGAAAACCCTTTGGAGAGCGCACGTCTTCATTTTTGTGGGATATAGATTGTTTCCAAGCAACAGGCAGCACTTTGTGCCACGGGAAGAGGTCGACTTGCACAGGGAGCCATGAAATTGCTGCGTATTTATCCCTTAAAATTGTGGTTTACTGGCAAAGGGACAAGCTGGGCTCAGAGATGTGTGTTCTGCAGGTGCAGATGGGGGCACGTGGCTGCTGACAGCAGGTTTGAAATGGTTGTGACTCCCACAACCTGCTTGGCCTGCTGGAGGAGCCGCCCCCACAGCCTGACAGGGCATCCCAGTGTCTCCAGCCAAAGGTGTGGATGCAGCTGGGCACATCCATGAAGTCATGGCCATTCCTCATGGCCAAGCAGGACTCCAAAGATCTCAGGTGATGAGTTTGCTGGGGATGATGCCTCAGATTCTGCTCCCAGGGAAGTTTGGCTTGATGTATGTCCACATTCAGGGTTCTGCAGGGGAGGTGGGAATCCCAGTGCCAGGCTGTTCTATCCCAGAAGCTGCCAGACTAAGGGTGGGTTTGCTTGTCAGTGCTCCTTGCAGTCTGAGGTGCCTCTGTGCAAGCAGCACATGAAGAATGCAGCATCTCCTTACACCCAATTCCCATTTAGGTTTTAACCTTTTGATTTCCCAGGAGAAACCCTTGGGAACAGCCCACATGCACCAGCACCCCCGGAGGCACCACAGCTGAGGGCCATGGCAGCTCCCAGCTGCCCTGCCCTCTGTGACCTCCCACTGCTCCTCATGCCCGAGGACAGGACCTCAAAGCCCCTGGGCAACAGGTCCTCAGCCCTGCACAGAACCTGCCCGTGGCACTGGCCAGCATTCCTGATTCTGCCAGCAGCTTGGGAGCATCCAGCATGGACACAGCTGGACCCCAGCACCATCCCCAGGCCACTCCCCTTATGCCCATCCCAAGCTCACTCACCTTCCTGCTGAGGCCCTCATGGTGGCCCTGGAAGGACTTGTGACCTTCTGTGGGGTGAGCAGCAGGGACAGAGACCCATCCACTGCAGTGCCAGTGGCGTTCCCACAGTGCAGCTCCCTCCTCGACTTCCTGCAGCTTCCTTGGGCCGGGGTTGCTCATCCCGGAGGGGCCCAGCAAGGCAGAAGGTCCCTGTTTGTCATTCCTGTAATAAAGGCTTCAAGAGCTTGGACTGTGTGTGTGTGTGTTGATGTGAACCCCACAAACCCCAGGAACCCTTGGCTGCAGCTCAGTCACATCCCAGGAGGAGGATCCCAGCTTGGATGTGATCAGTTCTGTCCCAGTCCCGGGCACTGGCAGACCCTTGGAGGTCAGGCTGGGATTAGTGCTGGGCCAGGCTGCTCCAAGCCCCATCCAGCCTGGCCTTGGGCACTGCCAGGGATGGAGCAGCCACAGCTTCTCCAGGCAACCTGTGCCAGGCCCTCACCATCCTTGGAGCCAAGAATTCCTTCCCAGTATCCCATTTAACCCTGCCCTCTGCCTGAAGCCATTTCTTCTTGTCCTGTCACTGCCATCTCTTCATTTCATCTCATCACATCCTCTATTACTTCACTCCTGTTTAGAACTCCTAAATTTTCCTAAATTACTCCTCTTAGCCTTTTTCTCCCCCTACTCCACCACCCACTCATTCCCATCACTGCATTTATCTGCAGAACCATTTAAAATCCATATATCCATCCCAGAGAACTGATCCACAAAGGGGATGAGGTTTCCTTTTCCATGTTTCCAGACTAGACTAGAATTTGCATTTATGGAGCACTGGGAGAGAAAATCCCCACCCTCAGGTCCCCCTGTTGAGATGTTTTGCTCGTTCCCCAAATTACCTGCAGGGAAAGGGAAAACACTGTTTTGGGAGGGTGAGCTAAAAGCAGAGTGACTTCTGAGAATAAACACAGAAATCCCGGAGCTGCAGTCTGTGATTCATAGAAACTGGATGTATAAAGGAGAACATGGTTTGTTTTCTTAATGAAAGTAAATTAATCAGATGAATAAGGGAGGAAAACAGGTTTGAAGACTGATTATTCTCCAGAGCTTTCCTCAGAAAGCTGCTCGAAGCTTTTCTCCCAGGAACCAGGGGGTATAAAGGGGATACTTCTGTTAAATCATCCTCAATTATTAAGAGTTTTGCACAATATTCTCCCTGAGGCTGTTTCTTCCTCATAAACTCTCTTGTTGGTTGAAATATGGTTGATAACGGTTGGACTTGATGATCTTAAAGATCTTTTCCAACCTAAACAATTCCATTCTGTGACCCTCTTCTCTACCAGGATTTGGTGCCTGCAGCTCTCCCATCTGCCAGGACACAGCCCAGGAAGGGAAAATATTGGTCACCCTGTTTAGGTGTTTACAGCTCCAAGGGGGCAGATAATTCAATTTATTCCAGTGATGTTCTTTCAAAAGCACTTGAGAAATTATTATTTCAAAGAGCTTATCTACAAACAAGGAATTATTCCCATTATTTGGTCCCATCCAGGTTTCTTCCATGCCTGCAGATGATGAGGCCCTTTGTCCTGCACTGCAGATTGAACTGAGATGAGCATCATCTCAAAATGCACATGAGGGATCAACAATGTTTCCATGTGTACTCCTAAACATTTCCTCCTCTGTCTCCAAATCAGGCACAGCAAACAAAATTTGCCTGTAATTTTCCATTAACTTTTAGCCCTCCTCTTGCTGCATTTGTTCTGTCTGGATGTCACAAAACATCCAGAACAGAGAAGCTCTTCCAGTGAGCCAGGATCATTGGGAAATTTTTATTTGTGGGTCTGGAAAAGGCTTAGAAATTGTTGATTCATTTTCTATTATTATTATCATTATTATTATTATTATTATTATTATCATCATTACCATTATTCCCTGGTTTATTGTGAATAACATTCCGACTCAAGTCACTGCTTCTGATTTCCTTGACAGGGCTTGGAAAATATCTTTTGCATTTCTCTGAGCAGATTCCATGGGCTGTGCAAACTGTGGCCAGCTCTCTTCCCAGATCTTGGCTCTGGTTGAAGAGGCAGGTTTGTGACATGTACATGAGTAAATCAGACTTATTTTCACCTCTTTTGGCTAAAAGCACAGTTGGTACAGCTCAGGCTCGCAGTAATGACCTGGAATGGGTCCTGGTTTGGGATGGATGGGACCTAAAATCCCACCCAGTTCCACCCTGTGCCGTGGACAGGGACACCTTCCACTATCCCAGGTTGATCCAAACCCCATCCAGCCTGGCCTTGGGCTGGATCCCACCAGGTCAGGCAGACTGAGCACCTCCCCATGGACATCACCTCTCTGTGAACTGCTGCATCTTCCAGCACCGTTGAATTATTGAAAGCAGCACAGCTGATTTATGGATGCATCCACTTCCGACTCATCCCGTATTCCCTGGTGCCCCCTCCTCCTCCTCTGTCACTGCAAGACGCTTTGGAGCGCTCACACTTTAATTCCTGTGAGTGCTGCAGAGCTCTGGCTGCAGCAAATTAACCAAGATTTCCTAAAGCCCGGTTCACTCCTCATTCATCTGTTTTATCCATCATCCTGCTCCTGCAGCAGATGCCAAGAACCTCTTCAGTCATGGCGCGGTCACCGTGCCCCGCTTGGGGACAAACCTGGCATTTGCCACACTTGGTTCCACAGCGTTCCCCAGGGTGATGATGAGGAGGGATGGGGAGCCTTCTACCAGTCCCCAAAAACCTACAGACACTGCCTGGGACTCTCCAGCATGCCGAGGATGGAGCAGGGATGGGAGACACCCCAAACCCCTCCCACCCAAAGCGTCATTTCTACGGTGCTTTAATACCCAGTTTTGGGAGGAATGCGGGAGGCACAGACACTTCCTGCAGCAGGGATGGAGTCATCCCACAGCCCCTGGCAGCAGAGAACTGGAGGAGATGCTCCAGCCAGGCCCTCCCAGGCAGGGGGTGCTGCCTCCCCCCGGGTTCCCCAGCCCATCTCCCGGCTGTGATGAGCAGAACGAAGCCGAGGCCACGCGTTAATTCCGTAAATGAGGGAAGCGCTGATTGCCACGCAGGGAAGCGCTGCGGAGCGGCTCCTGGTTGCCATAGGAACCCATCAGCCACCCCCCTCGGGAAAATCCAAATTACTGGATCGAGGCTGCTCCTCTGGTGGTGACAGCAGGGGGCTCTGCGTGGTGACACCCTCCTCCTCCAGGGATGGAACCAGAGCAACCTCAGGAGGTGGAAGGTGGTGGTAGGGATGCCTAAGGCTCCAGGGAAACCTTGGAGCCCCTTCCTGTGTCTAAAGGGGCTCCAAGAGAGCTGCAGAGGGACTTGGGACATGGGAGTGACAAGGGGGAATGGCTTCCCACTGCCAGAGGGCAGAACGGGAGATTGGGAAGAAATTTTTCCCTCAGAGGGTGGTGAGGCCCAGGCACAGGGTGCCCAGAGAAGCTGAGGCTGCTCCATCCTTGGAAGTGTCCAAGGCCAGTTTGGACAGGGCTTAGAGAGCAACCTGATCTAGTGGAAGGGGTCCCTGCTCAAGACAGGGGCTGGAATGGGATGGGATGTCCTGGCAGGGGAACAAAAGGTCCCTGCAGATTTTACCAGGGCTCTGAAGGGAAAGTCTGCATTGCTGAGAACATGCATGATGCTGATAAAGCTCGAAAGTTCTGAACTAGGATCCTCATAGCTCTTTATCCCAAAAATGTGGTAAAAAAAAGGATATTGCAATAATCCCACTGGATTGCACCAAAAGCCAGGTGAAGCAAATGGATGAATTTTCAAGATTTACCCTCAAACTCACCCCAAAGCACAGCCTGGTCCTTCTCACTCCGTCAGGAACCGTCACCTCCTAGGCCACCCCGAGCCCAAAGCAACACGTGGAAATATCCAGGCCGGTTTACTGGTGCTCATCCCTCCCGCATTAACAAGAAATCTTCATTTCTCCCCTTGCCACGGGGTGTTTCCAGGCTGCCAGCTCCTTCCTTCCACGAAAGACGACACAGTCCCTGCGTCTCCATAATTATTTACATGTGGGCTGTGTTTATTGGCAATTAAACGGTTCGGTGGCTCTGAGACATTCGTCTCCTCTAAACATGCTGTCTGCCAGATTGCTTCCTGCCAGCAGTCCCGGTGGGATGGGGAATTCTGCTGAGCCCTCCGGGGCAGCGTGGGGATGGGAGGGAGCAGCTGGGAGAGTCCCCTCGGGAAAAACAACGCTCCAACGGAGCAGGTTTGGAACTGGGAGCCACGGGGAGGGCTGGGGTTGTGTTAAACACCGCACAAACAGGAGCGGGGAGATCAGAGGGGTGGCGGGGATGGGGTGTGCAGGAGCATCCCAGCCTGGGTCAGGGAAGGGAGGGATGTGACAGGCCCTGGGACTGTGCAGTGTCCACACCAAGGCGGCTGCCCCAGCCCACCCCGGAGGACACTTACCACTTACAATCCTCCAAGATCCACTGAAATGCTGCGGGGCTTGGTTAAAGCGGGTTTTTTGTAAGGAATTGTGTTCAGCCAGCGAGCGGAGGGTGGATTCCTGCGGAGCTGCTCCAGGGGAGGCTCCGGCGCGGAGCCGAGCGCGGCCGCGGTGCTCACTGAGATTTTGTGTCTCTGCTCCATCGTCCTGTCAGCGCCAGAAATTTGCTGCCCGAGCCAGTCCTGGCTCCAGAGGGCTCTTTGTGAGCACTCAGCAGGACAGACCCTCCCAGCCCTGCCCTGCTGTCAGGGCTCTGACACATACCAGATGTTTTTGTGGCCACCCCAAGTGTCCCCAGCTCCTCATCCCCAGCTGCTGCTTCCTTCAAAGCCCCCAGCCCCCAAAAGCCTCCTGACCCCCATAATCCCACAGAACACCTTGATTCTGGATGGGGCTTGGAGCAACTTGGTGCAGTGGAAGCTGTCCCTGCCCATGGCAGGAGGTGGGACTGGATGATTTTTAAGCTCTATTCCCACCAAAGGGAGAGTTCTGGGACTCTCCCTAAAGGTCAGGCTCGCTGGGCTCTCATCAGCTCAACACCCACTTGGACTTGCTAACGATCAGGAGGTGGAACTGGGGTGTGAGATGAACAAGCAGCAAGGGGATCCAGTTATTAATATGTATTCATTATGTTTTTACATTTTAAATCTCAAGCCTTTGCTGCTTCCCCCTGCTTGGCCCTTTCCCAGGTTAGAAATGAGCCTGAACCTTCCCCATTCCTCTCTGCTGCTGGCAGGAGGTCTGAACCTACACCCAGCCATGCTCTTTATCCCTTACTCTGCACTCTGGCACCTTAAAATTCCTTCAAACAGTGGCAGCTTCCACAGGGTTTCCTCAGGCACCTGTGTGTTGCTGCTGGTTCCCACACCCCTGTTTTCCTCCTCATCTGATGCTTCCCAGAAGCAATAAACAGGATTTTGCTGTCCCTGCAGCTGTCACCCCTTTTCCCATGCTCCAGGGGATGGCAGGATCCTGCTCAGCTCCTCTCACCTCCAGCCCCTGCTGTCAGCTCTGGAATCTCCTCCTGATTTATTCCACCCTGGAGAAACACCTGAGAAAGGCTTTGAGCCTCTTCCCAAGCCTCTGGTGCTTTCAGGAGAGCAGGAGGATGTGTTTAAGCCCCAAAGTGCCCTGTTGTTTCCCATTCCAAGCTCCCTCCAGCAAATACCACTCACCAGGGCCACTGAAAGGTGCAGTTCCCACACTGATCCTGGGCCTCGCCAAAGAGCTCTGCAGCTCATGGATAAACCCTGATGGAGATTTATTTTTAGGCCCTCTCATAGCTCAGCAAGGATTCTGTGGCTCCCACTAGCACTTTGGAGAGGTATAAAGCAAATTCCTCAAGCTTCTTTGGCTCAAAACCATGTTAAGATCTGCTGAAAGCAACAGAAGATGCAGTTTATAATTGTGGGTCTGCACAGGAAAAGTCTTTTGGAGAGTTTGAAATCCAAAGGTGTTTTTTTCTCCCAGACAGACCTTGTGGAAAGGCAAGTGGAAAACAGATCTGGAAGATTCCCAGACATGTAGAAGAGGTTGGCTATAACTAAGACAGGAGATTCCTGCCTGCTACCTGAGATGGGATTCCAGCTTCTGTTCCAACCCCGCTACCGACATCCTTTGGGATCCTAAATTCAGCTCTGCTCAATCTGGTGGCACCAGCCCTGTGGAAAGAGCAGGTGAAATTCCACAAGCCCTTCTCATCCAGTCATGACACATCTGATTTCTCCTCTTTAATCCCAAAGGATGAAGTGCCAGGGATAAGGAAAACCACGTGGAAGCACACGGGTCCTGGCAGAAGGTGCGTGACCGACAAGGTGTTCCCTCCTCCCTCCCGCTGGCGCCGGGCCTGGACATATTTTGCTCACGATGCAACTTCCATTATTTCCATGGCAACCGTCCTTTGTCGGGGCTGAAGACTGGAGATTTTTTAACAACTCCCCGTTTGCCAATTCAAGCCCCAGAAGGAAGTGGGAAAGTTCTCATTCACATGCAAAATAGCTGCGATAAAGCCGCGCGGTGCAGGGCGGGGGCAGCGCTTGGGCACGGCGCTTTTCGTCCCAGCCTTCCTCATTTCCTCGGTTTACAGTGGCAAAAAAAAAAAAAATATCAGGGATGTGCCTGACACCCTCTCGAACCCACCCACGGCAGGGGGTTCGAGCTGGACTGTCTTTAAGGTCCCTTCCAATCCAAACCATTCCCGGATTCTATGAATACCAAAACATCTCGACACACAATAGACCCATTGGAGACGCTTTCTTTCGGCTCTTTCACAATCCTGCCTGCGAGGGAAGGAACATACCAAGGATGTTCGTCCTCAAAGGAAGATCCACGGCGGCTCTGGTCCATCGGGAGGGAGGCTGGGAGCCAGGAGGAGCAGAAGCCAGGCTGGTGCGATGCCGGCTGCAGGCATCACTGGCTCCCGCTGACACTCCCAAAGCTTTATTCCCGCTAGATCCAGGGTCATGGCCAGCAGCCAGCTCGGCGACTGGCAGCCTTAATGTGTTTATTTCAGCCCCAGTGCCTGGCCAGGAAGTTGGTTATTCCTGCAAAATCCACGGAAGATCCACAGGAAAGAGGAGAAACCTGACACAGACCCTGAGCTGAACATGGGGACCAGCAGGAACACGTTCCTAACCCCTTCCCACAGTCACATTACCAAAGGCAACAGCTTGGGGTTTGGAAAGGGTGGAACGAGGCTGTGCAGGTGTAATGTTGGAATTAGTGAAGATGACACGTGAAGTGAAATTTTTGGAAGAGCAAAGGTTCCTAACCTGTCTCGCTCCCCGATCCGCAGGGCAACACCGAACCAGCTCCGAATTCCAAAACCTGAGCAGGAGAAGAATTGACTAAGGACAAAATCCAGTAACACTGTGGTACTGTAGAGGGAATCAGGTTTTTGTGTCACGAGGTGGAATTACTGTTGGGGTGTCTCCGCATCCCTGAACAGGGTTCTACAGGGAGAACACGGGAGCAGCGGGGTCAGGGATGCGATTCATCAGCACAGAATTGGAATAAGTGAGGAAAAAGCAGGGACAAACCCCGAGGCCAAAATCTCGGGTTTTCCACTTTGGGAAGTTTAAGGCATTCAATGCAGAATTGAGGATTAACAAAATAGAATTCAAAAGAGGAAAGAGTCCCTTTTGCTTCTTTGGGATAACCACACCTAGGGATGGAAGGGTGGGAAAAGGAGCTGCCAGACCAGAATAGATCCAAACCAGTTCCTAACTTCATGATTTCCTCCCTGTCCCTGCAGCTGTCACCCCTTTTCCCATGCTCCAGGGGATGGCAGGATCCTGCTCAGCTCCTCTCACCTCCAGCCCCTGCTGTCAGCTCTGGAATCTCCTCCTGATTTATTCCACCCTGGAGAAACACCTGACAAAGGAAAGAAAGGATACAGCTGCAGAGGGAGCTGACTTTTCTTTCACTCTACTTGTCCAAAGCTGCCACGGAGAATTGGACCATTTGCCACAGATAAAATGAAGTCAAATTTATGGAAATCTGACAGTTTTCTCATTTTTGCTAACCTGCAGACAAACTTCTTCCCGAGCTACAAGGCTCTACCTAAATTAAAATCCTCCTCACAGGAGGTGGGAGCCTTTTGCTTTATTTAAAGAGAAAAGGGTGATCAGTGATGGCCAGAAAAGGAGTGAGTAAGAGAAAAGCAAAATCCTGTGCACAATAAGTTAGATTAAGGGGACAAGAGACAGAAATCTAATATAGAGAACAGAAGCTGCAGCAGATAAACAAACAAGCAGCATAAACCTTTAAAACTACTGAGAAACAAACATTTAATTAAAAACCAAATCACCAAACAAGTGGGAAACGTTCCCAGAAGCAAAGATAGCAAAGTCTCACCAATTTCTTCCTAGTTAGGGAGACCTGGAGGTCAGGTTTAATTACAGCTCAGCCCACCCCCCTCCAACAGCATCTGTTTTACAAAACAAAATCTGATTCCCAGCTGGATCTGCTGCCTTTGGCTGGAGGACAGATCTCCAGTTCTTCCAGCACCGGGCACCAAAACCCCTGAGGACAGACAGGAATGCTGCCGATTTCAGAGCAGGCACAAAGAGAGAAAAGCCAATTTCTGACCCATTTTTGGCCTGGGATGGGTACCTGCAGATTCAGGATGCAGCCAGGAACTCAATTCCATGAATGTTCCAGTCATTGCCCTCTTACCCAGCCATGACCCCCTTAGCAAAGGTAAAAATCCCTCAGCCCAAACTGTTCTTGGCCACTTACCCCAGCAGTGGGCTTGGACGTGGTTCCATGCCCTTCTTTCAGAAAATGTTAAAATCCTGAAGAAAAAAACCTTCAAAAGGGAGAAGGAAAATTAAGAGAGGAATCCCAGGAAGTAGCCAGCTCCATAACCCATCCCTACCACTTACTCCACAGCAATTTGTAGCCCATTCTGCTGCTTCTCATCCCATTTCCCTGTGTCCTGTTATGCATTCAGCTCTGACGTGTCCCTTCTCCATGTGTTGGTGCAGCTCTGGCAATTAAAACATTAATTAACCACGACAGGAACAACCAATTCACCCCCACGTTTTGTTGTGGTTCACCTTGAGGGGCAGAGGCCTTTCCAAGGACACAAACACCCAAGGAAAAGCACTAACAAGTTAATTCATATAAAAACTTTATTAGAAACGAGGACGCAGCCTCCCAGGAACAACATCCTGCATTACCTCTGAAACTTTACCCATTTCAGAGCCATCATTAAATACAAGAGATACAAAAAGGGTGTGCACAGCTACGAAAGGAGGAAGAATCAACCCACCAATCTCCCTTGTTTCAAACACATCTGGAGAAAGGGGTTTTCCACAGTGGTTTCCACACAGGGACCCACGAGGCTCCAAGCTGGCCCGTGGGGGCCCCAGGGGTTTGTTTTCCATCCCAAGGACCAGGGTGGGCTTTGATCTTATCCTGAATCTGTATTGCTTCAGTTCAGAGAAAAGAGCAGAATGTGATGGCTTGATATTGCATCTGATACATGGTGGTGGATAAAGAGTTGTCCTTCCAAAACCACACAAAAAAAGGGGGTGTTATCCTATCCCTAGTTATATTTAAACAGTAAATAATAAAAATAATAATAAAAATAAAAACCAGAGGTACTGCTGACACAGAAAAAATGACCAGCCTCATTTAAGTACCATCTACAACGAGAAAATAAAGGATAAATGAGGCCTTGTTTATCTCTTTTTTTCTACTTATACCCAAAACCCACCCGGGACCGGTTTAACAACACTAATTTTTAGTGCATCGACTGCCACGTTACGACCTCAATTCATCCAACATTTAGTACAAAATCCCAAAGAGGAAGGAAAATACTTAAAATATATAAATTTCTCAGATTCCTCACAGGAGTTCTCCATGTCGTGGCATAAAAAAAAGATTTAGAGCAAAATAGAGATACAAAAGCTCGAGCCGGCGGCGTATGTACACCGGAAAGTCAGAGAGGTACAAAAAGGATCCTAAGAGGCGAAGGCTGTAGAGTATTTCATACAAAGAGTGCTTACAAAGTATAAAATTAAGAAATAATGTATAGAGGAGCCTGCTTCGCACAGCAGCGAGGGTTGTGCAGGCAAATCCTTGCGGCCCCGGCGGAATTCCCGCGCCGCCCCTCCACGGGGAGCCGCTCACTGCCTGCAGAACTCGCTGGAGATGTTGGGCAGGGGGTATGCGAAGAGGGAGAAGTCCAGGATGTACTTGGGGAGCAGCTCCTTGACCAGGCGGCGGGGGGTGTTGCACAGGTAGTAGTGCAGCGTCTGGGCTGTGACGGGCTTGTACCAGGCCTGGCGCTCCGGGAAGCGCACGGAGGAGGGCGCCTGGATGCGCTCCAGCACGTAGTTGGCGTCGGCGTGCAGGCGCTCGTAGGAGCCGATGAAGTCGTAGCGGACGGCGCAGGGCTGGCACAGGTTGTAGATGGGCATCCAGTGCTCGTTCATGCGCTCCACGTCCTCGTCCAGCAGGTACTGGACGAACTCGGAGAAGGACACGTCGTCGCCCGCCGAGCTCCCCGCGTTCTTGCGGTAGCGCCGCACGATCTCCACGCCGTACCTCTGCTGGTACTCCTTGATCTCCCCGAATTTGTTGCGGTAGGCCGAGAGCAGCCTCTCCATGGGGTTCCGCACGAAGATGAACTTGTAGTAGTGCTTCAGGCGGTAGCTGATCTCCTCGGGCTTCAAGTCGCCCAGGAACACCAGGTCGCTCTTGTGGTCCATCTTGCCTTGAGCGTCCACGCTCTCCAGGGCCCCGTCCAGCACCTTCAGGATGCGCTTCCAGTTGGAGCAGGCCACCTTGGGCACGTAGCAGTAGAGGAAGCGGTACTTGTCGCTGACCAGGAGGTGCCGGAGCACCGTGCGGCGCTGTCCGGGCGGCAGCTCCCAGACGCTGCGGGGCACGGAGCGCTGCCCGCACAGGGCGCGGATCGTGCGGTTCCGAGTGTCCCGCAGCACCTCCAGCTCCAGCTCGGCC
>VXBR01003469.1:62969-107957 GCA_013400215.1 Cisticola juncidis
CAGTGGGAAGCTGTTGCCCCTTGTCTCGTCCCTCCATGTCTTGTCCCAAGGCCCTCCTCAGCTCTGGTGGAGCCCTTTAGGCACTGGAAAGGGCTCTAAAGCCACCCTGGAGTTTTCTCCAGGCTGAAAACTCCCTGCTCTCCCAGCCTGTCTCCAGCCCTCTAATCACGGAATCACAGAATCATCCAGGCTGGAAAAGACCCCCCAGACCACTGAGTCCCTCCTGTGACTGATTCTCACCCAGCTCAGAGCACTGAATGCCACGTCCAGTCCTTCCTTGAACTCCTGCAGGGATGGGGACTCCACCACCTCCCTGGGCAGCCCCTTCCAGTGCCTGACAACCCTTTACACACAAAACAATCCCTCCTGATGTCCAACCTGACCCTCCCCCGGTGCAATTTGAGTTAATTTCCTCTCCGGTCCCTTGTGCCCTGTGAGCAGAGCCTGAGCCCTACTTGGCTGCACCTTTCTGTCAGGGAGTTGTAGAGAGCAAGAACGTCCCCCTCAGCCTCCTTTTCTCCAGGCTGAGCCTCCCATCCCTCTCGGCTGCTCCTCATTCCCACTGCTGATCCCTCTGGAGCCACTCCAGAACCATCCATCCACCAGCACCTCGGCAGGTCGGGATGCCAGTGGGGCCTGAGCAACGCTTCACCCTGCTCTCATCCCAGGATCCACTGAAGCGTCATTTCAAACAGCACGGCAGGTTTGCTCTGAGCTTCCAGCAGCACAGCTGACACCCAGAGTGAGCAGTAATTCCATTTCCAAAGCCATTAAAAGTGCTTCCATTGCCCTGTGCAGAGACAACCGATGGCTTTTGCAATACCAGGCCAAACTACCCACGGTTAGGCACTGTGCCCCACTTTATGTAATTCTATAACTCTATAACTCTATAATTCTATAATTCTACAATTCCTGCACAGGTTTAGCACCTGGAGGAGGAGAAGACACGGGCTACCTGCTGAGCCCAGGGGGCTGTGCCTCCACCGGAGAGCCCGGGGTCGGGATTTTCCAGCTCTTGGCAAGGATTTCCCCCAGCCCACCTCTGCGAACGACCCCAGCCCTCTCCTGCTGCTCCCGGCCATCCCCTGGATGCCTGCGGCACTAACGTGGCCATCAGGATGCCATTTCCTCACACAGCCCTTTCCCACATCATTCCACACTGCCATTGTTCTCCGCATTTTTCTTCAATGAGTTTTCTTAGCCTACCACGGGGCCTGGGCTCTTAACCAGCCTTGCAGGGACTCTCTGTCAGGAGCTTTCTTAACATCAAGAGAAAACCAGCTTCCACTTAGTTCCCTTTGATCAGGAGCCAAGAGCGTTTTGTCAGCCAAGGCAGACAAAGCACTTGGAGCGCAGAGCAAGAGCCTGCAGCTAGATTATTGCACATTTCCCGGTTTTATTTGGATGTAAATACAGCATTAGCTCTAGGAAGAGACCGATATCCGACCCTGCCACCAGCAAAGCTGCACACACGAGGCGTTATCAGATTCCTGGTCTCATTTCAGAGGGCAGGTCCTCATCTGATCTCAGCACCAGCCCAAACTGAAGCCGTGCCAACACATATAATCCGTGTCACTGAGACAAAAATCAATCCCTCCTCTTGGGGAAAAAGCCTGATTGCAGTGAACTCCAAAGCAGCCAAGGGGAATTTTTATTTCTTCGAAGGCGTGTTAGTCTGGCATTTCTCATCCCTCTTTGCTCCTGTTTCCCACTAATATCTCTAGGTCAGCAGCAGTTATACAGGACAGCCACTGGTTGTGGAAATGCAGAGAACCAGGAAGCTGCCAACGAGGTCAGCGGGGCTATTTTCCAAAGAGAACTTGGATTAAAGGACTGGTCTGAACAGCACAGGAACGGGATGGGATGCAGAGTCTCTATAAGAACAGCACAGCCAAGCAAATACAGGGTTCAGGGGCTGGTTTGCAGGGTTAAACCCTGTGTCACCAAAGAAAATTACTTGTGGTTACACTCACTGTGCCTAATTAACACCCAGAGTGAGCAGTAATTTGATTTCCAAAGCCATTAAAAGCTGCCTCACGTTCAGAATGTGTACAGCTATGGGAATTTATTTCCCAGACAGATCCATCCCTTCAGAAAAAACACATTTAGCAAATAAAATGTCACCGAGGAAACCCAACTCCAGGCTGCTGTGGTTTGCCTACAAGTTTATACAACACACCGCAGTGATGGAAGGGTTTGGTTCCCTCTTCTGCAGGAGAAGGGAAACCCACACGGCCCTTCCCAAGGAAATGCTCTGCCAGGCCTCAGTGTCATCAACTACCAGGGGCTGGAACAGCAGCCTCATCCCTACAATTCCCACTTACAGGTATAAAAAAGATTTTTGTACTTTCCAGCCCTCTTCAAAATGCCTCCAAACCCCACCTTAAGAGCCTTCACCTTAAGAAGCCACAGCCTCCACCCTGGGTAACTGGAGCAGTAAATCTCTGGGCCTTTTCCTCGCTGTTTAATCACATGGGCAGAAGAACAACATAAAATACATTATTATTATTATTATTATTATTCTGCATTATAATATCGACCACATTACACTGAGCCAGTCTCCCAGCAGCATTTATGCACACACAGGTTTAAGGAAGAGTGTAGAACTCACCTGTAGAAATCAGGAAAATGTATCAGTGGGACAAGGAAAAGGCCAGTTCCCAGAGGGGATGGAGAGAAAGGCCAAGAGATGCCCCTGTCCTTGCAGCCAGGAGTGAGGCTGGACACTGATGTCATCACAAATGCCCCGTGCCAAGGCTCTGCTGGCCTTTGGGGTGAGATCAGATATTTATTTTGGTCTGAAGAACTGCAAAAAGGACAAGCACATGAAGCCTCTGGAAAAGCTGAGCAGGAGATAGAAGGTTTCTTGAAAAAACATCAGTTTGGGCTGCTGCCAGCTTCCCAGACAAGAAACAGGAGGGTGATTCCTAGCAGAGGAGACCCCCTGGATTGGTCTGAGCAGCTCTGGATCAAAAAGTAAAACAAGCAAAGGAGGAGAAATCCGATGCTGTGGCTGCATGTCCAGAGATTATCCTGTAATTTGGTATAATAAAGCCTCTTATCCAAGGGGATAAGCACAGAAGCCGCTCCACAATCAGCTCACTACCGAGGCGGAGTTTCTTATCTCTGGAGGAAAAAGCCTTTTCAAACAAAGTCAAACACTCTGGATGAACACACTGAGCAATTCCAAGGAGATGGTCAAACACAAAAGTCGCTGTTTTCAAAGAAAACTGTGCTGAAGGATCCTGATGTAAAATCATTGAGACGCAATTGGCTGAACTTGCAAAGACCTTGCTCTGAGCTCAGGGTCTTAACTCTGAGCTCGGATCCTTCCTCGGTTCCTCACACCGAGCTCCGTTCCGCTCCCTCTGTTCCGCTGGGCACCGCTGTGGAATCGCTTCCGAACGGAGCCATCCCTGGGGGGTCAGCCAGGAGAAGCAGCGGGCACCGTTGGCTCGGCAGAGCCGTGCCAGCTCTTCCTCCTTGGATTTGGGGTCCCCGGGGATGGCACAGACAACGGGAGGGAGCAGAGGCTGCGGGGCTCTATCCCAGACCCCGCAGGGATACACATCCCCCGGGATTCCCGATCCCCGAGCAGCGCGGAGCTCCGGCACCCTCCACACGCTGCGGCTGGGCCGGAGGTCGGAGCCAGGTCAGGAATACCGCAGGCGCCAGCGGCTCAGGCACAGCTCTGCCAGTCCTTCTCCCGCTCCCAGAGCTTCTCCCCCAAAAATCATGCACAGCCCATTGCCGGGTTGTTACTAAGTCAGTAACAACTCCTTCGTTGCAGCCTTTATCCTCCTGCTGACCCATCAGTGATCCCTGTGATCCCGGGGCTGCTGGATGCACACACTCATCCTCGGGAGCCGCGGCCAGCCGGGGTTTTACCGCCAGCGCTCAGAACAAACACACAAAATCCAACACAGCTCCCAAACCTGTGTGGCAGGAGAGTCCCCGAGTCTCTGAACTCATCCCGGCTCTATCTGCTGCTCTTTGCACGGAGTTTCCCGAGGCTCCCAGGCGGCTCCTGCGGGGCTGTAATGAAGTCGTGGCCGTGTGTGCGAAGTTCCTGCTGGAATTTGTAGGCAATTAATGTCCTTGTGGTTTCACAGAGAGCAGGCTGAATCTGCTCCAACCTCCAATACCTCTAGTACTTCATGCCTTCATCCAACTCATTGTCCCCAAGGCAAAAAAAAAAACCCGAAAACGCACAAACAAAAACAAACCTCAAAGGGACAGATAAGGACCCAGCTGACTGAACCGTGTTCAGGTCTGTAACATCATTCCCTGTGCCAGGGGTGATAATGGCCTGTGAAGAACGTGCTTTGCCCCAGGAAAAGTATTTGAAGGGAGTTTTGGAGACTGATGGTGAATGGGTGGTGGGAAGTTTTGGAGATAAGCTAAATGGGGGCTTGATCTGGCAGGAAACACGGACAAAATTATCCTGGAGGGGACAGTCAGACATCGGAGGAACGGTGCCATCTGTGGGGAGTCCAGGCTGGCTGACTCGCAGAATCCCAGGAGCATTTAATTTGGAAAAGGCCTCTGAAATCATCAGATGCAATCCTCACTTGTAGTACTGGGGAACACTTCTCAACATTCTGACCTTTGCTTGTTCTTCTTTATATGGTTTTCCATTTGTAACCTGGGTTTTATAGAACGGGAAGTTTTGTGCCTTCAGGCCATCCTAGGCAGCTTGTTATTTAAATTGCTGTGTAATCCCTAGAAGCATTTTCCTGAGTATTCCAGAGGCACTTCCCAAGGAAAGTCTGAGGGATTATCATCAAGCCCACTGTAAATTCCAGTCGGAAATCCTGGGTCAGTGAATCACGGCAGCACCATTCCTATTTTATTATTACTGACACACACTTATGTACACACTCCGTTTGTTTTTTCATGTTAAATTCCCTGTGTGTGCACAGCAGGATCCTACTGGTGCTTTTAATGAATAAACATCTAGAATTAGTCTGACATTTTCTCTAAACGCAGCATATTTGGAAAGTTATTTCCAGTGTTTTCAAGCCATTAATGCATCAGCATCAAGGTGGTTTGGAAAATGAGCATTGAAGGGAATAAGAGTGAGGGAGGAAACACAGGATCTAGGGGAAGGCAAAGAGTAAGTGAATCCCATCCCTCATGAAAAATTAATTGTTAGAAAAATGAGTTATTATAAAACACGAGCCATTGTTAATTAGATCAAAGAACATAAGTGACTCCAGCAAGGATCCTGGCCTGACATCTGTCCCAACAGGATTGATTTAAAACAAACATCAGGAAGAAGGAAACAAATCAATCTGTTTGTGCCTCCTCTTTCTCCAGACCATGGAAAATGAGGTTTTCTGTTAAAGAGTGATGAAAAGGAGTTTTTCCCCCTCTCTATCAATTTAAAAAAAAAAAAAAGTTGCATTATTTCCAGGTTTTAGAAGAGAACTAATGAAGAAAGTTAAATTTCAAGAAACTTTGCTCAAGTATTAGGAAAAAGCAGTTTGGGAGCAAGGGGTCTGCCCTGGAAATGGGAGCCTGCTGCCTGCCTGGATCCTGGCTTTCAGACCCACACATATCTGTAGGGCTGCTTTTGGGACATCATGTTCCTGAGACAGGGAGATCCCACGGGGAAATCAATTCCCACGGGGAGTCTCAGTTTTCATCTCGCAGGGAGGCGAGAACAAAACTCAGCCGTGCTCGTTAACGTGCCATATAATTCCCTTTTGATAGACTAATTATCTGATGTGCTCTGAATCCAATTCCACTCGTGGATTTTTGGCTGTATTAGGGGAGAAACATTCCCCAGCCTGGGACAGGGAGAAGCATCTGATTGCTCCATCACCCTCACTCAGAGCAGCCCAGAGTCTGCTCCTTGGGAAATCCATCTCCGTGGCCCAGGACAGCACAGGATGCTGTTTCCTGCCAGGGGGGGTCATTTGTGTAGAAGGAAAAAGAGGGAGAAAAGGGATTAAGTGGAGATGAGGGAACATTCTGTGATGGGAGAGCACAAACCACTGCAGGCTGACTGGAGTGTGGTGGCCAGGGGCACCTGCTCTGCTTCTTAAATCTGGATTCAAGGACCATCCAAAAAATGGAGGAGGAGTCAAAGTCAGCTTTGTGCAGCACAATCTCCACTTATTAGAAAGAAATAGAAAATGAGATGTTCCAGGGACAAAGGAAACCCAGGGAATTGGCTCTGTGCCCTGAGCCAAGCACTGAGGAGCAGGAGAGTTTACCTGTTGCAGAGGAAGAAGGGAGTTTTCTCATCAGCTCTTCCCAGAGATTGATTCTTCCAGAACCACGGCATGCCCAGTGCAGGAAGCAGAAATGCTCTGGGAACAGTCACAAACTGCTTGCTTGTGGGAAATCTGACTGCCTTCCTGTCCTTTTCTCATTTATGGAGTGCTAAATGCTGCCAGGGGCCATCGTCCCTATCCCAGGTTTTGTATGGACTTTTACAGTCACTGCAGTGACTTTTACACTCATCCTTGCTCAGGCAGCAGCACGGGAATAGCAGCGAGCACAGCTACAGAAAAAGCTGGATTATTGACCAAGTTATAAGATTATTAATTAATTACATCATTTATGTGTGCAGAGAAAACAGAGCAACAAAGCAAATCCCCACCAACCTGGCTCACTGCGGAGGCTCCCGACCCCAGGCTGCACCATATCCTTTCAAAAATCCCTCTCCATCAGAACAGCTTGTTTGTTGTTTTCTAATGCAGCTATTCTGCTGCTCCTTCCGAGAGAGGAAGAATATTCCTGGAGAGGCAGGGTTTTTTCCAGCCCTGTTAAATGGATTTGCTTTTAAGAATCGCTGGGCGGTGAACCGGTGCTCCAGCTCCGGCTTGTTTGTGCAGAACACTCTGGAGAGGTTTATAGAGATATTAAAATTAAATATGAAGTCACGGAATAAATGGGGCCTCCATTCAGTGTGCCTTGTAAATCCAGTTTAAATGGTTCCCTTTATTAAATATCCTTTCCTCTTAAAAATGGATTAACTGCTCTCGCCGGAGGCTCTGACGGAGAAGCTCTCGGATCCCTATGGCAACGCCGCGCTCCCAGAGACCCCTCACTCCGTGCCAGCCCCTCAGCTTTGTCCCACCTCAGGTATCCCCTTTATACCACCTCCAATTATTAATCATCATCTCCCACTATTAATTACAACCCCAACGCTGAGCACTGTGCCACAGCTTCATGCTGCTCCGGTGAGTCCCATCCCGTATGGAATGCAGAGAGAGGCTGGATGCCTTTCCCAGCACACCTGGCAGTGCTCACCTGCCTCCTCCTCTGTTCCCCTGATTTTTTGGGCTGGTTGTTTTCCTTTTGTTCCTGCTTTTGGCCTCAGTCTCTCACAATGTCCAGCACTGCTCCCAGCGGCCCTGCAGAGCTCTCAACTTGTGTTCCAGGCTGGTGTTTGGAATTTAAGGAAAATTCATGCATAAAGGGTGATTTAGCTGGATTTGGGGTTTTGCGGGAGGCTGAAGCAGTACCGTCCTGGCCAGTTCCCATGTGCCCCCCCAGCACAGCTCCCTTTCCCAGGCCAAATAGGAACTACCTTTCTGCCAGGGGCTTTGTCACAGGAAAAAGCCTCCAGGAATGTCCAGCTTGATATTTCCAGAGAAATAGCTCCCTGCACTGGTGCTCCAGGACCCTGAAGTTTTGGGCACAGGGATGCAGCCATGGCAAGAGCAGCAGCTGGAGAGGAACACGAAGAGTTCAACCTCATTTTCATTCAGCTTTGAGTGACACAGGCAGTGCAGGAGTCATTCCAAGAGCGGCTCTGCGAGGCTGCAGCTGCTTTCCCATGGATGGAGCCTGTGCCAATGGACCTGGGGGCTCCCTGTGCTGCCACTGCCGCATTTGGAGCAGCACGGAGCAGCAGGAGCCAACGCTGGCACACAGGGATTAGTGAGCAGTTATCCATTATCTCCCCTCAAGCTCCCTGCTCGGTGAGCCAAGTGCTGATCCCATACGGATGGGGTGAGAAGGGCACGGTAAAACAGGGAATTGCCCACGCTCAGGTCCCTGAACCACATGGTTATGGGGATGTGCATCTCTTTTCCCTGTGTGGCACCAGCCCTACCAGTGCTGGTCCTGCCACTGGTGATGGAACAAATCCCACCCCCGGCCCCTGCAGGGCTCCTCCCTCGGCAGGGACGGAGCTGGAGCGCTCTGTCACATTCCTGTGGCAGTCCCGACTGCTGCCGTCTCCTGGCTTGCAGGGATTTTGGCACAATTACAGCCAATTATAATTAGCAGCATTAAAGCCCCAGTTAAAAGCAAGCAGAAGCTCGTGGCTTTCGCTCCAGGTGGGAGGACACTTCAGCCATGGATGCTGCTCTGGATTGCTTGGCTGGGACATGTATGTAGGGAGTGAGGTGAGGAAGCCCCAGGAGGCTCTCACAGCAGCACCAGGAGACCAGCTGACCCTTTCCCTGGAAAAAAGAGCTGCTCCAAAGGAGAACAAAGAGCCACATCAGCATCCCTGAATCTGCAGGACACTGCTGTGCCTCTCAAAGGATTAAAGCTCAAAGGTCGGGATGCACTTTTCAACAGCTCCCACCCTCTCAGTTTGCTCATCCTGGTGCCCAAATCTTATCCAAAGCCTCTGGAAGTGCCCACAGCCCCAACAGCTCCTTCCCAGCACCCCAAGTGCCTCCTTCTCCTTGCAATTGCCACAAGGCTCTGTCACCTTCAGACACTGCACATGGAAATGAGGGAAATGGGACAGAGCAGGTTGGCTCTGCCAAGTACCTGCCAAGTACACTGCTGGTCACCAAAACCTGCCAGGGGATGCCCAGCTGGCCAAAGCCGGGCGGGATTCCAATGGCCACACATCTCACGCTTTCCAGCCAGTGATCCCACAACTTCCTGATGCCTGGGGGACTCCAAGGACAACCTGTAGCCAAAAGGACTCTGCCACAGTGGCAGCAGAACGCTTCTGGCAGCATCAGTCCTGATACAAGACCAGTCTGCTGAATGTCAGATCCAGGAGAGCTGGATACAGCCCTGCATGCCTCCCTCGGGTAGCAGATTCCAACAGTAAATCCAATTTTGTCTGACATTAATCCCAACTTTTCAGCCCGCCACAGATTATCCTTTTGGTGATGGCTCACCACGCAGGAAGAGCGGCGAGGGAGAAGCTTTTTCTTGGTTGTCTTTCCAAGGAACCTCTCCGAGGGAGCACCGACACCTGGATAAGCTCCAGAGGTGGCCGTGGGTCACGCACAGGGGGCAGGTTCCTGTTCCATTTCTGGCAACAGAGATCCACATCACTGATGGCTCCCAGTAATCAAGACATTAAAATTAAATTAAATCCATTAAATCCAACTGGAAAATCTCAAATTGGTGCTTCAGCAGAAATCCCAGGCCATGGGGTTGGAAATGTCATGCTCAGTGACCCACACCAGCTCACAAACGTACGTGTCCCTGGATGAGCTCCTTCCTTCCCTTGGGAGGAAAATTCCCAGATGAATTCACTTGATCGATGTCTTTTCCTTTTTCAGGAATTCTCTTGGTTTGATCTGCTTCTCCAGGTCTGTGCTTCTGGCAGCTTCCTGCGAGAAGCTCTGCTGACAAGGCTGGGAGCAGGAAGCAAAAGGCAAGGATCCTCTACCAAAATCCCAAATCCTAGGAAGAAATTTAATCAGGAATTTAAGAACAGGTGTGATGCCGGCAGGGCTGCAAGGGACAGGGAATGAGCAGCCCCAGCTCATCTGACAGGACCATCTCAGAGTGACCTGGGAGTGAAAGATGCTGCAAATTTTCAGAAAGATGCAGCCAGGGTCCAATGGATCATCCAAGGGCTATGGATGCAGTTCTGCCATGCCCAGCTCATCTGCATTCAGCCCACAAGCCACACATGCCCCTTGCTCCCTTCTCTGTCATTAGGAGCTGATTCCAGGTCAGACATCACCCTTTCCTTGTGGCCATTTTGTTCCCAGAACTCATCCTCTCCTTCCCCTGGAGTGCAAGGGCCACAGCCCCAGCAAGCAGCAGAACATCTCAACATGGAATGGAAATCATGAAAAACCAAGGAGGAGCCTGCAGGACAGCTCCAGAAGAGCCATGGCTCAGGACTGTGGTGACACTCCTGTGTCACCAGCCAGGGCCACGGGAGCTGCTCCCCCTGAGGATGAGTGTGCTGGAACCCCTGCAAGGGCCGGTGCCTTCGGCCTCACACACCCAAGTCCTGCTGCTGGCTGGGAGCACCCCTGAGCAGCTCTCACCTGCACATGGCTGCAGACATTCCCACCAGGTACTCCTGATCCAATTATCCTGCTCCTCAAGCAGGTGATTTGACTCCTGTCTGCTCTTCTCCCGCTTGGAATCCTTCTGGCCACTTGGGATGTCTGTAGATGGCCCAGCTATGGGACCTGCGCTCAGGGTGCGTGTGGCACTTGGTGCCACGGGACACTCAGATGGCACAAGCTGGTGAAGACAGCGCTCCAAGCAAGACACTTTTCCAAAGCAACATTCCCAAATGCTTCCTTCAGGGTTCCTAAAGCCTAGCTGAGACAAGATCTGCCACCACCACCACCTGCCCTGTCTGAACAGCAGAGACTCAAATATTCCACTGCCAGCAGCTGGCAAGAGCAGATTGGAGGAAAGCCAGTCAATCCCTGCCTATCCTGTTGCCACTTGCTCCATTTCCATGGAAAACCCGACAGGTCGCTCATCCCACAACCCTGAGCACCTACATCTACTCCCAAGCACTCTGGACTCCTGCAACCACCAGGTCCAGGCGGGAAGTTCATGCAGGGATGGGAAGAACAGTCCAGCACTGGTTTGTTTTCTAAATCAATACGATTTTTCAAATTTATTTTTTAAGAATTACTTCTAATATATCTTTCTCACAGAAGGAGGGAATAGGGAATGTTCTCATTCCATCTGTAAACAATGAAATACAGATCTGGGAAACCAGGGAAGAGACACAAAAAAGTGCATTTTACAAAATTATCAACTAAAATATATTTTACATGTATTACGCTTCAATTTAAATTCTACCGACTGCATTTTTCAGTTTCAAAAAATATTTCCATATCTAATAGATTAAAAAAGCAGGAAATCTTTTCGTTAGGGATAAGACATTTCAGTTCATTTACATGCTGTTTGCACAACAGCATCAGCAACCACGTGAACCTCAATGTTCATGGCCTGAAGCAGATTCAACACGAGAAGAGTCACGTTTGTCCTCTCCAGAGCTGGACCGGAGCCCGTTACGGACGCAGGGCAAGGATAATTTCCCTGCTACCTGGAGAGGAGCCAGGATAAGGTGGGAGCAGGGGGAGATGGGGCAGAAGGAGGGATTTCGGTGAGTTACTGTGGTTCCAAGGCTGGGTCTCACACCTGGGCCCAGCCGCAGCAGTGCTCAGGCTCACCTGGCTGGTGGGTCTTGCAGCATTCCATGTCCAAAGCACTGCCAGGGAGACATGGTCACAGCAGCTCTCCTGCTTCAGATTCAGGGGCAAAGGAGTCCCCATAAAGCCCAACATGTGGATTTAGGGCTTCCCATCA
This sequence comes from Cisticola juncidis, assembly GCA_013400215.1. Classification (NCBI taxonomy): domain Eukaryota; kingdom Metazoa; phylum Chordata; class Aves; order Passeriformes; family Cisticolidae; genus Cisticola; species Cisticola juncidis. The sequence continues at coordinate 74,475 of VXBR01003469.1, forward strand.
CCTCCCATCCACTGTGGGGTGCAGCTGCTGTGCTCCCCCCATAGCCGGGCAGGTGCCATTCCCTCCGTGCCACAGGCAGGAGCAGCTCCACTTCTCCAGCATACTCCCTCCCCACCACAGGGGAAAACCACTTCACATCCTTCCCCAGGAGCACCAGAGACCACATTCTCCAATGCCTCCTTGCACCCCTTCATCTGAGTGTCCCCAAAGTGCCACCGCTTCCCACCCCAACACAGCCCCACCCCGTCATTCCAAGAGACCCGCAGTGCCAAGCGAATTGTTCAGGAGAGATCTGGGAAATCCCTTTGACACCAATAGTATCTTGAGGTATAAGTGAGAGAAGATGCTTCACCTGACAATTCCTGCTTGCACACTTGCGATCCCCCTTCTTGGAGCTGGGTGTTCTCCCTGGGCTACGCAGGTGGGAATAAAGAGGAGTTTTCCAGCAGGAATCATCCACCAGCTGCAGGGAGATGCCCGCCTGCTGCAGCGGGTGCCAGGCCTCATCATTCCCTCAAGCCATCGCCTCCGGACACGTTCCCCTCTTTGGTATGTAGAGCAAATCTCTGGAGAACTCCTGCATGCCTGGACTGTTCCATGTAAGGAACTGGATGCCATGGGTTTTCTCTCCAGAGAAAGGTGACAAGCCTTGTGTCCCCAGGGAGGACAAGGAATGCTGCTTCCACTGACAGGATATTAAAGCAGCATGGACACTTTCACCATGGAACACCAGTTCAGAAGCCCCAAAAGACTGGGAAAACACAGATCCCTTGTTTCAGTGAGCGGCTCCAGCCAGCAGGAATGTGGGTGGCACTGGGTGGGTCCTGCTGTATGTTAGTGCAATCCCAGGCTGGGCTCCCAGCCTGCTGCAGTGACTCCCTAGGATGTGACACTGTCCTTTGGTTTGCTTTGGGATTAACTCCAAGTTAGCGTTGAGATAAGCTAAGGTCTGTCTGGGATCTGTACAGGTAAGGCAAGAGGCAGGACCTGTGGGGCTCGCATGGTCCATGCGAACTTCTCCCGATGCTCAGGTCCTTTCAGGAGCCACAAAGCCACTTTGGTGAGCTTGCTCGGACACCGGGATGAGTTTGGAGAGGGAGAGGCTGCTGATGGCTTCAACAGCACTCCCAGGATCAGGACAGTCACATGGGGAAGGAATTTTAAAAAGCCAAAAACACGCAAGAAAAGGGTTTGCTACTTCCCCCTCTGGCTTCTTCCCACTGCAGACACACGGGGATAAGCAGGGTCTGTAAACGATACTACAGGAAACAAACTGGGAAGAAAGAGAAAATCCAGGGCCCCCTGAGCCATCAGAGGAAGAGCAACACTCAGAAGAGAAGAGGAAATATGGTTCTCCCCAGCAGAGCCCACTTTGTGAGCTCCAAGCTTTCAAGCAACGCATGCCAGTGAGTGCTGGGCCTTGGGAATGGGGCAAAGGATCCTGTGGGCTTGGTCAGGCCACCTGGGACAGGAGCAGCTCTAACCCTACGCTGGGGTGTGACACCTGCCACCCTGCCACTCCCTCTGCTCCACCACGGAGCAGGCTCCAAACCCCAGTCTAGGTGGTGAATCACGGAGCAGTGAGGTGAGGGGAGGGAAAAGACAAGGGAGAACAGGGGTCACCTCTTCCCCTGATGGAGCAACGCCTATCCAAGCATGACACAAGGCCACTCTGCACCCGGGCAGCTCCCAAAGCTGTATTTTGAAGAAGCTCTCACCATGGGAATCCTCAGAGTCTGTCCTGTGGGACCAGGGAGACTCTCCTGTGCTCTGCCAAGAACCGGGCTCAGTTTAGGCCCTGAAAACCACCGGCTGTCCCAGCCAGGCTCAACCAACACTGCACTGACACACCCCTCCTGCACCTTCCCGCCGCTCCTCCAGCCACGGCTCTGCATTGCTTCCTGCCTTTTATCCCCTGCAAACCCTCCCGATAGATGCAGCTCTACATACATATATAGATATAGATTTACTTATGCAAATCCCTATATCTATATACATATATTTATTTTCTTTTTTTAACGTATATATTTTCACTTATGCTTTTTTAACGAAGTGCTGTGCTTTCGGCTGCCGCCTCCCTCCGCGGGCTCCGCTCCTCGCGCGCTGCCCGGCCCCGGGACGGAGCGCTGGGCGCTCCCACCTGCAGCAGCCCCGGGTGGGTGGGAGTGCACAGAGTGTCCCTGGCCGCTCCCCGGGCGGGGCTGTGCTACTGCGGGTTCTTCAGGATGCGCCCGTGCCTGAAGTCGTAGACGTGGCGACACAGGAACACCAGCTCGGGGTCCGTGTCCTCGGGCACCTTGCGGTGCAGGGGGGTGGAGTACTCCTCCGAGGGAGGGACCATGATGCTCTTCCTGCCCGGGATCCCTTCCACTCGACGCTTTGCCAAGGCACAAAATCTGCGGAGCAATCGCATCGCAAGGGTTAGAAGAGGATCCAGGGATGCTTGGGGTTGGAAGGGACATTAAGGCTCATCCGGTCCCACCCCCTGCCACATGCAGGGACCTTTCACTCGGTTCCACCTTCCATTATCCCAGGTTGCTCCAAGCCCCATGCAACCTGGCCTTGGACCCTGCCAGGGATGGGGCAGCCACAGCTTCTCTGAGCCAGGGCCTCACCACCCTCACAGAGAAGAATTTATTCCTAAAATCCCATCTATCCCTGCCCTTTGGCAGTGTGAAGCCATTCCCCCTTGTCCTGGCACTCCAGGCCCTTGCAAACACAGTCTTTCTCCATTTCTCCTGTAGGCTCCCTTGAGGTATTGGAAGGGGCAATTAGGTCACTCCAAAGCCTTCACTTTTTCAGGATGAACAATCCCTATTCTCTCAGCCTTTCCTCAGAGGAGAGGTGCTCCACCCTTCTGATCAACCTGGTGGCCTCCTCTGGACTCGCTCTAACAGGTCCCTGTCCTTCCTGTGCTGGGGACCACGATCTCATTCCCAGTCCTGCTGCCTGTGTCCTGCTGGAAGCCACAACTGCAGCTGCTGGAGGATAAGGGGAAGGGAAGGGATGTGGACAAAGCTTTGTTCAAAGAGAACTCCTGCAGGAAGCAACACAAGTTTGTGTTTCCATACTGGTGGATATCGTACAGCACCTTAGGATAGCAATTAACCACCTTGTTTTTACTACTTTGGCCTCATTTTTCTTAATTAGCCTCTAATAAATGTTTATGCACCAACATTTAGGAAAACAAAGAATTCCGGATGCCTTCAGGGAACATCTCTCAAAGGTGACCTGACCCACAAGAGCATGAAAAAATTCCTGCCAGCAGCTGTTCCAGAAGTTTGGGCTGTTAGAACAGAAAGGAACTGCTTTGATCCAAAGTTTGGGGATGGGGGGATTTTGTTTGGTTGGTTTTGTTTGGTTTGTTATTGTTGGGGTTAGGTGGGTATTCTTTTGTTTGTTTGGGGTTTTTGTTTTAGTGTTCTCAAAAGAAAGATCAAAATTCAGTTTCTGAAGGGTTTGTACACCAGTTTGTTTTTGGAAATTCCAAAAGCAGAGCCCTGGGCATGGAGTAGGCTGAGGAGGAGGCCTCAGGCATCCCCTCCCTGCACAGACCACGAGCTGCACCCAGCAGAACCGAAGAGATTCAAAGCACTGGTTTGCATTATGGGTTTGTGTCCCTTCAATCTCTATTTTCCTTCAGCCCTCTGCATCCATCACAGGATGGCAGGCTGGAATATGGATGCTGGGAAGTTCTTACTGACAAAGCTGCAATTCAGTCAGCAAGAGCTCCACTACAACAGCCTGAGTCACTGCTCCATGGGGTGCTGCTGCCAAAATCTCAGGATCTGGTGTCCAGCACAAACACTGGCACTTCTATCAGCAGGTTTTTGGGTAGCCTGGCACCTGTGTCCCACAAGGGATGGATACATAGGATCTCTTCCTAGCTCACTTAGTTTTTAACTCCAAGTTTCATGTTTTCCTGCACGCCTGTTCCTGTCTTCCTTGAAACCATGTGCAGTGATCATACAACAATCAATATCTGGGAGTTCCTCGAGAGGAGCACAAGAGGCTGGGGAAGGGTTGGAGCACCAGGAGTGGCTGAAGAAGCTGGGGGCACTCAGCCTGGAGAAAAGGAGGCTCATGGGGGACCTTCTGGCTCTCCACAACTCCCTGACAAGAGGGTGCAGCCAGAGGCTGTCAGGCTCTGCTCTCCAGGGACAAGGGACAGGTTGAGAGGAACCAGCCTCAAGTTGCACCAGGGGAGATGTATGTTGGATACTGGAAAAATCCCTTCAGGGAAAGGGTGGTCAGGCCTTGGAACAGGCTGTGGTGGAGTCTCCATCCCTGGAGGGATGCAAAAGCCACGTGGATGTGGCGCTTGAGGACATGGGTCAGTGGTGGCCTTGGCAGTTCCAGGGACTCCATGATCTTAAGGGTCTTTTCCATGACCCTACACTATCCAGATCTGGAGTGGGAGAAGCCCCCAGCCTGCAGAAGAGCAAATGTCCCTACCCCAGCTCCAGCCGCGCCACCGCCCGCAGGGATGGGACAGCCGGGCTGGCTGGAAACGGGCAGGGCGAGGGAGGCTGGAGCAGGGGGAGGTCTGGGAAGCGCAGCAGGTTCAGAGCTCCACCTACCTGCAGTACTCCGCGAAGGTCAGCACGTAGCACTTCTCCTCGATGCAGGCCACGCTGTTCTCGTCCTGGTGCCGCGACGCAAAGATCTCGTTCTGTGCGGGGACGGGAGGGCACAGGTCACCCGGGAGGCACGGCCGGCTCCACTCCCTCACCCACCCGGGGAGGGGAGGGAGAGCTCTGCACCTTCACCCATCAACTTAAAGTGTGCCCATGGTGAAAACTCTCCAGAGCCAGTGTCCCACATGACCCAGGCACCTGCCAGGTGCTCTGTGCACCACGTTTGTATCAACAGTGAGCAAAGCACTGACTCTCCCACCTTTTCACCCTGCCCAGTACATTTTGTGAGACTGAGTGCCCCAATCTCATGTGAATTTCCTGCGTCAAAAGCTCTTCAGCAGTAAGGCTGTGGCTGGCTGCACTCCTGGGTCTCCCCTTTCCTCCTGGATTCTCTAATCCATCTTTATGTCAAAACGTAAGGAAACCCTTCTTGTCCAATCACTTCTTCCTCCCAATCCAATTAAAAAGGCTGGATTAGTGAGAGAAGTAGGAACAGCCTTTTTCAGAATCATAGAACAGAATCCTGCAATGGTTTTGGCTGCTAGGGACCTTAAGGATTATTTTATTCTGTCCCCTGCCATGGGCAGGGACACCTTCCACTATCCCAGGTTGCTTCAAGCCCCATCCAACCTGGCCTCAAACACATCCAAGGAGGAGCAGCCACAACCTCTGCTGGCAAACTTCTATTCAATTTTTCCCACAGTAATTTAGGGAATTTGGTTCTGCAGCAGGCAGGATTGGTTATACACAGGGTAACCCGGATGGAGCCACTGAGAAAAATTTCAGGTATGGTTAGATCAGCAGAGATGTTCTTTGGGAGAATGGATACCCTGCACAAGCCTGGAAGCATTCCCTGCAGGCTCCATTTCCGCTTTGCTGGAAGGGAAAACTCACAAAAGGGTGAACATCTGTGGACAGGGTTGATCAGGGACACTGGGAGTGCCACACCTGCCTTCTGCACCTTGGGGTTCTTACTCCTTGAGTCAAAACTACCTTAGTCACCCTGGCAAGCCTGGCCCAGCCCTCAGCCCAAGCTCTCTCTTGTTTGAAGAATTGTGTAATTTAAGTGGGTTTGCAAAAACCTGGCTTAATTCCTCCTGGCACTCTCCCTGGACTGAAATGTAACTGCACACACTCACCTTCCATTAAAGTGCCACATTATGGTTTAGAAACTCACCTGTGCCCCGCAAGCGAGGCAGTTACAATTCCCTGGCTGCTCCTGAGTCCTGCTCTCAAACCCTCCCTCCCTCTTTATTTAAAAAAGTAATAAATTAAGAAAGCAGAATGTATTTAAAATGGGGTTGAACACGGCAGTGAATTCTCCATTCCCAGTTAAAACCAGCTTGTTCTGTCACCCAACACAAGCCCATGCAAAGCAGAGCAAGGCGTGAAGTCACAGTGATTCACACGTTTTTTTTCTTTATAAAGCAACTCCATTATCCTGGCACAGCACCCTTTAGTTCTCATCATAAATCTATGCAGGGCAAGGATGATGCATCCACGTTTCTGTACAAAACTAACACGTTTCTGGAGTTTAAGAAGCAGATTAAGGGATTTATTAAAAGGCAGCACATGAGACAGGCACTCCAGTTTCCTGCAAAATGGCAACAGGAGCTTTTGCATCAGGCTCTGCAGTCCTGTAGGAATTAGAATATGCTTTTGGAAAGGTGTCTGATCTTAGTTCAGTATGAACTTATTCTTCCTTACTCTTAAGGTAACAGTCAAAATTACTTTTTACTTAATATGTGGAATTTTCTCAGATTAAAGGGAGAAACATCAACACTCAGCAGTTTCTCTTAGAGCCTCCATGTGAGGAACTCAGCAGCTTTTGTAAGAGCCCGGAGTTTCTCCACAGGACAATAAATCTGGGGGAAAAGCCTAAGTGTAAATAGGACACCACCACTCAACACATCTGGCAACACCTGCCTAACAGCTCTGCTGTGCTCAGCTTGAGGCCACCCAGGAATGCAGGGAGATGTTGGGGCAACCCCTCTTCCTGCAGGGAAGCCAGCCCAGGATGCCCTGCCCGGACTCACCTGGTGCATGCTGGGGTTGCGGCCTCCCTGAGTGTGCTCTGGTCTGTAATACCACAGGAGGCTCATCATCAGCTCTCCTGCAACAACACGGGTTAAAACAAGTCAGCTTTCCCCCAGTGCTTTCCCCCTCATCCCTGCTGCTCCGTCCCCTTCATTCCCACGGCGCTCACGGAGAGGTAGCTGTGGCTGATAAATATTTCATGCTGAACTAGGTGTCCCTTTGTTACAGCAAGAAGCTGCACGGAGTCGGTCGTGTTGCTTTTCCACTACACCTTCGCCTCCTTCCACTCAGGTTACAACATCCCAAGGAAGTCAGGCACAAAAGACTCCCCAAGGATTCAAAAATCAAATGTTTCCACCTGAAAAATGAATCCATTCAGGACACAAGATGGAAAAAATGCTTGGCCAAGGGTGGGAATTTGCAGCGTTGATTCCCAGTTCAGGGCAGAACTGCTGCTGCACTGACACAGCCACAATGGGCCTCACCACACCTCAATTTATGTCTTTTAGACAGAATTTTTGGGGTTTCTTTTCCCCCCTTTTAAGGACGTCTAATTCAAAGCATTTGGCTCAGCATCCTTGGCTCAGGCACTGCCAGTCAGACACCACCTCTCACCACAACTCCCCACAATTCCCATCCCCAGCTCTACTGGGATCCATCAGAGCTGCTGCACAAGAGCCCTGTTCCCACCAGTTCCCAGACCAGATGTTGGATTGGAGCAAACAGCAGCTCCCCCGATGTCTGAGCAATGAAATAATACAGGAGAGAGTTGCCAGGATGGGCACTTGGCAAATATTACGCGCTTTCACATCCAGGAAGATTCCCATTTATCAGCCCCAGATGAGGGATTAAGGAGCATTTCAGCCTGGAACAATCCAAATGGAAGCCACAGCGCTCATCTCCTCCCCATCACCCTGGTGCCTGCAGCTCTCCCAAGATCCCTCCCCTGCCTCCAGCTCACTCTGTGAGCACACACCCCCCCTCCTGGCACGGTACCTGTCTTGGGGTCCTCCCAGAGCGCGGAGATCTTGGCCACGTAGGGCATGGACTTCTTGCGGGGCCCCGATTTGAGGAGCACCGTGTCCCGCACCCGGATGATCTCCCCGTCCCTCTCCACTGCCTGGTAGCTCTTGCGCACGGCCGGCTCCGGCTCGTTCTGCACGCACAGGAACCAAAACAACCCCAGTGAGCAGGCAGAGGGAGACTGCATGGCTCCCCTCTACAGTGCTGGTGGTGAGGAGCAGCTCAGCAGAGCCCTAACTGCTGACATTAATACTCTTATTTCAAATTAAAACACACTCGCTCCTTCCATTCTGCATGCAGAACCACAACATTCAGGAAAATCACCTTTCCACCTGCCTACCCGGAGGCCTGCTTTTCCTTCCCATTTAAAGGCACCCAAAACTAGGTGTTTTGCGTGTTTCTCTGATACAAACATGATAAAAAAAACCCAATAAAACATGAAATATGTGACATAAGCAGGGCAGGGAGTGGCAGGGAGGCCGTAGCACAAAGCCTTCCTTAGCAGGACTGCCAGTGATTCCTTTGTGCCCTCTGACAGTACAAAATAATCACTTTTGAGACTATGAATTGGGGGGTTTTAGTTTGCTTTAGCTCTGAGTTTCATTCCAGAGCACCTGAGCAGGATGGTTTAACCTCCTGCCACATCTCCCAGCAGGATTGGAAGCATCTTAAGGAGATTAACGCCTCGCTGCTCCTTTGGGGTGTGACAGCCTGAGGGATGGATGCACAGGGGCTGTCCCTGGTCTGGACAGGCTTCATTCTGGCACAGTCCTTGGCACCTGGACACAGCCCCAAAGGCTAAAGCTCCAAAACCTGCCCTGGCTGCTGCTCTCAGCAGCCCAAGGTTGTGCCACTACACCAAGCTGCAGCACAGATCCTGCCTGGACCACGGCTCTCCTTCCTCCTGACATGTACTGCACATCAGTGCCTTGTCCCATCTTCCCAGACACCACGTGGGGCACATTTCAGGCTCTTATGCTTTAATAAGATGAAGGATATTGCCTTCTCTTGCAGCTGAAGTGGACTTGACTGGAGCTAATTGAATTCTCTGGCAGGAAATCTCCCATCTTACAGGAACCAGTCTCTGCCCCTGAATGCAACAACTGGGAAAGTACACACAGGAAACCCCTGGAGGAGCAACTGGCTGTGCCACCCTGCAAGTTACAAGAAAGGAGATTTTGGGTGCTAGAAAAATTCCATCTGGGAGCCAGTATATCATCTCAGCCCTCTGTGCTCTGGGAGATCCTTGTGGGGCTACAGACACTGTAAGTGACACTGTAAGTGAGGGCTACCTTACAAGAGCTGCCTCTAGACCTGCCCCTTATAACTGAGGCTACAACAACTCTCATCTTCTCAGACAGGTTTGCCCTACCCAGGAGAAGGCAGCTGGAGCATGATCTCTGTAGGATGGACTCCCACGTGCCTCAGGTGCCACCCCTGTACATGCCAGAGCTGGGAGGATCCATCACCTTTCAGCTGAGGCCAGCACAGGAGCAGCAGGTTCTCCTCCCCTCCCAAACCACACTGTGCAAGGTCACACCAGCGCACACAGGAATTTCACCGAGAGGTTCCAGACAGCTCCTGGTGACCATCCCCAGCTGGAAGCCAGCCCAGAACTCCCAAGCCTCCACGCCTGGAGCACACAGGCAGCTCTCCCTGCCCAGCCCCAGGGCTCAGACACCTACCACGACGTAGACGGCCTTCTCACAGGCCGTGCCCACGGGGATCCAGCCGTTGGTGGCCCTGCGCCGGCTGATGCGCGGCTGCTTGGGGTGGGAGTGGCCGCCCGCCGCTTTGCTGTTGGAGGCGTGCAGGCAGCCCGGAGTGTTCCGCAGCCCCGACTTGGAGCCGCTGGGGGGCTTGGAGCTCTGAGGACATTCCCGGGCCATGGTCTGAGGGTCAGAGTTGGGGGTCTGCAGGTGAGGAACGGGCTCGGCAGCCGGCGGCACGCTGGGCACGGGACATCCTGAGAGCGGGTGGGCTGGTGACGCGGGGTGTCCTGCCACCGGGATTGTGAGGTTCAGCTGGTCCAGGGACTTGCAGCCTTCTAAGGGAAGGGAAGAAACGAGTCACGGATCTCATCTGGAACGTAAAGCACCCACGCAGCTGGGACTGTCCTGCACCAGGGACTGTCCCGCACCACGGCCGCTTTTCCCCGAAATCCCCTTTATTGCATTATAGCTGTAAAGGCTCTCCAGGCTGCAATTTTGTTTTGCACTGTCACTGGATTGTAAAGGCAAAGCCATTTCCGAGCCTGCGTGTTCCACCGATGACACTGCACCACAACAAACCCATCTGAATCCCAAGGAATGCCAGCCAGGAATACACACAAGGCTGGCCAGTGTCCAAAGCAGTTCCAGCCTGTCAATATGTATAAAGGAAATAAAAGGCTTATCGAAACAATGGGGAGGATTAAATCACTCTGCCAAATGCAGCCAGCTTCTTTCGAAAAGCCAAATTCTACTAATCAGGGAAAATTGAGAAGATTCTCCAAATTAAGTCCAGAAAGATGAAACAAGGTGGAACACAAGCACAAGATGCTGCACCCTCAGCAAAACCGTGTCCCTGCAGCAGACACAGGAACCTCAGCAGGTTGGAATTTGGCTGACGCTGCCTCTCAGAGCATCCCAGAAATTCCTTTCTTCGCTCAGGAGTCACAAACAAGCCTCAACTCAGGCCAATGGAAGAACCAGTCGCAATTATGCCCTATCAGCGGGAAAAGAGCTCCCAGACAATATATGAGCAGCCCTGTTCCCTAAACCTGACACTGTGCATTTTGGGGTGACCAAAGGGCAGCTCCAGTCAGGCTCCAGGAGATGCCTCAGACCAGAGCTTACAAATCTGAAGGGAACATTCCATCCAAAACCACACAGCTCCAGCCAAAGAACTGCTGGGACCCCTCACAGAGAGGGGAAGTTATTCACTCCTGCCTCCCTTGCCCTCCCTGAGGGCTGCAGCCAAGCCACTGTGGAGCTGTGAGTGCAAGAGATGCCACAGATCATCAACTGATTGATCAATCAATCAATCAACCAATCAAATCAACCCCACGTAGCAAAGGCCACAGAAACCCCTGAGAGTGTGCAGACATCAGGATGCAGGCACTGGCAGGCACAGGACACATGAAGCAAGCCATCACCTCTCAGGTATTCTGCTTATAAAAGCAGCTTTTAGGCTTGAGCTAGAGCAGGATGAAGCTTCACAGAAATCTCTACTGAACGTCAGGGCCCTGGAGCAGAGCTGCTCTTGCTGGCACCCCTGGGACTCCTTCCTTGGTCACACACAGCCTCCCAGCCTCTCCAAAGGCACTGGCACTAAAGCAGCTCTCACAGCTTGTCCCAGCTCCTTTCCACCACTCTGCTTCCACACTGCCCAACCATTGCCCAAAATCACAGCCCAGTCTCTGGATTTGTACCACACAGATACTGATATTTCCCTGCAAACACCTGGGAGACACCAAATTACACAGATGTAACACACAGCTTTCAGCATGTCAGGCTGTATCCCTCACTGATGGGAGCCTGGTGCTTGCAGCCAAAGTGCTTCTTCACTAGTTCACTAAAATTCCCCACTCTAGGGAAGGAAAATATTTCAGAGGTGCATAATTATATAAAAACCAATCTCCAAGCCTAATACTCCATCAATATTCTGTGAGACCTCCTTATATGCTTCAATCCACAAACCCAAATCTCAGTGATTGCGGTGTTATAGTTTTCTAAATCCATGTTTCTCCCAGGAAGGAAATCACAGCAAGGGAGATCTCAACAGCGAGGTGACACACTAGCAAATACCCACTCCTGGAACTGCTGCTGCCCTTGCTAGCACCAGGAAGAATCACTGAATCCACAGGGAGGGCTGAGCTCTGGAAAACACTGTTTGCACTGCCTGCATCCTTCTGGCTGCACAACATCAGAGGCACCAGCACGTAAAAGCTGAGGAACAAAGCAGCCTGGTATGACCTCGGGGCACTACACAGAAACTGTCAGGCAGGAACACACTGCTGAGCTGGTGGTCTTGTGAGTACTCCACTTCCAAGGGCTCTGAAGCCACCAGCGAGCCCTGTCTGCCTGCTGCCATAGGAAGCAGCACCATGACAGCAGGGATATTTCGGGAAAACAGAAATTACACTTCAACCAAACGCTCCTGAGTTTCTGTAACTTCCTACAACGGAAGATGACAAAGCCTGGCTTGAACCAAAACTCTATCCACCTACCTGCAAATCTGTTCTCAGCGGGTAAGCCATGCCAGGTCTTGGCTGGAACACGTGGTTAGAGGAAAGATCCCACGCTGGCACTCCCAGCAGCTGGAGAGCAGCCTCCTCTACAGACTGACTTTGCAGCACTGTCCAGCCTGATGGCTTTACAAACAGTGCTGCTATCTGATAACCCCCACACAGTACTCCACTTTTAAATATTTAAAAAGGTATTTTTCAACGGCAGAGGCAAAGCTCCAAGATAAAGCAGGAAGTCTGAAAAGCAGGTGGGGACAGAGGAGAGCCAGGCAGGCAACAACGTTTCCATACCCCCTCACCCCTCCTCGCTCCAGTACCTCATTGTCATACATGGAGAGCAAAGATGGGATCAAGAATTCCCAAACTAACACTGTGCCCTGGCACTTAGACCACCACAGTGAAAGTCCCTATGCAGCCCTGCCAGCTCTGATCGATCCATGGAATCCAAAAAGCCTGCAAGATCCCAGCTGGCACCATGAGAGTCTAACAGCAGAGGCAATGCCTGCTTCTCCACAGCCCCCAGAGTGAGGTTTTGGGACGGGAGGAGTAACCCATCCTGGCTCCTGACCCTCTGCTCAGAGTGGCACAGGGGGATGGTATGCAGGAACTGAGCCCTGCTCGTTCCACACAGATCAAAGCTCAGCCTCAGCTCCAGCGTGACAAGCCGTGAGTCAACTTCTCGCTGCCCGAATCCTTTCACCGATTCTCTGCTTTCCACACCAACGAGACCTTTCAGTGGGAAAAACCCTCCAGGCGAAAAACGGGGGAAGGGGAGGTGGAAGGCGGATCCCTTCCAAGCCGCAGCTCGGCTTGGGAGCTGAGAACTGCTCGCAGAGGGAACCAGCCTCCAGGCAAGCAGGCACCGCACGGAGCCACCCTCTCCTCGCGGGCCGGGCCGGGATTGGCGTGCCCTTTGCCCCTTACCTGCTGCGAAAGGCATTTTGTAGGGGTAGCTGTTCCGCCCGGCGTGCACGCTGCCGATCCTGCCCTCCGGCACGTGCACCACGCCGCAGACGCTGTAGCTGCTGACGGCCGCTCCCTCCCCGCAGCAGTACGGAGAGCTGCACCAGTGCAGCGGCTGGAAATGCGCGCCCGACGGCAGCGACCCCGAGGACACCAGGAGCCCCTCGCAGGGCGCGGCCTGCGACAGCTCCTCCTTGGGATAAACGGAGCAGGGGGAATAGCCACTGTATCCGCTTTGGCCGTAGTAAACGTAAAACCCGTTCAAGGGAGTCAGATCTGAGGATTCATAGAGACATCCACAATCCGCGTGATTCCCGGGCACAGGCAAGGGAGGGAACTGCTGCATGGGAAAGGAAGGCTGATGGAATTCCTGTTTGGGGGTTGGGGATTTCTCTCCGGGTCTTCCGTACTCCGGCTTCATGGAAGCTTGTCCTCCCATGAGCAGAGGCAGTCTGTGGTAGAAGCCCTCCGTGCTGGCGTAGGAGCCGGACAGCGACTCGTAGGGGACGGGCTCTGTTGTCCCATAGAGCCTGGAAGAGTCCCGCTGCTCCCCTTTCCCAAATGTGCCCAGGGTCTGGCCTTGCCAGCCGTGCTGCCCATCCATTTTTAAGCTAGCCACCTCCTTCTTGGATTTGACACAGTTCTTCCGACTGGCTTTGGCCCATTTGAGCGTAGATTTCGAACAGTGGTTCTCGGACTTGCCCTCCCCATCTGATTTACTCCTCTGTTTCAGGGGCTGGTCTTTCTCGTGGGTCAGCTTCAGGAAGGCCACGGCGTTGAGGCTGGCCAGTCTCTTTGGGGTGGGATGGTAGGAGACGGCACCATCCTCCCTCTTTGCCCCATCATCAAAGACCTCGTCCAGCGAATGCTCGCAGCTATTGCATTTCTGACTGGGCTCATGCCGGCTCTTTCCTTTCCCTGCTTTCACAGCCGGTTTTTCCAGGGCAGGCCAGTTGTCACCGGCTTTACACTGCAAGCCCTTGAGGGTGCAGTCCCCGGCAGCCTTCCCGGAGTCCCTGCGGAAGCGCCTGCCGGATAACAAGCCCTCGTCCCGTTCGAACAGCAGGTTGTTCACCGCCTCTGCGTTCAGCGAGGCCAGCCGGCGCTTCCTGGGCTCCGAGGGAGCAGGATCAAAGTCCTGCTCCGGCCCGGGATAGGTTACCGCGCACTTCTCCCCGGATGACTCACTCTTGCTCGCTGCCACGGGCTGAACTTGTTCCGAGAACAAAGCAGATCCCAAACCCTCAACCCAGCTGGGAAAGTGCTTTTTTTTACAGCTCGGGGTCTGTTTGGACAGAGAGCCGGCCACATCCTCCAGCCTGGTGAGGAGCACCTTGCAGGTCTTTTTGCTCACTGAGGGGAGCAGCCGCCTCCTCAGCGGGTACGTCTTTCGCACTTCACGCAAACTCTTGTTTTTGTTACTCCCTACGAACCCACTGGGACAGTTGGGAGCCTCCGAGGCATCTCCGTCCCGCTGCTCTGCGTTGGCCCTGTCCATCCTCCTGCTGCCTGTTGGCGACGAGGCCTGGCCAGCAGAACCAGCTGGATGTTTCACAAGGAAAAGCTGTTTTTTCCGGGCATGCGTCATAGGATCAGTGTCCAATCCTGGGAACGAACAGGAGAAAACATCTATTAATATCGCCGAGAGGGTCCCATCTCCTCACTGAGCACCAACTGCCAATTAGGAAATATTTGGGAAAGCTTGTTTCTATACAGCACAGTCTATTTGGGTGATGGCCAGTTAAGCCAATTAAGAGACAGGATGCAATTAGATGTGGCTTAATATTAAGCCATGGAACACAACAGTAATTAAAAGCAAGGTAGTGATGGCAAATGTCACAAGCAGCTGGGAAACCCGGGGTCCGGACAGAGAGATGTTCACCCAGCTCCCTCTTTCACTGATGCTGTTCCTAACACCTTACAAATTCCCACCAAATCTCCAAAATCTGAAGGCTGGTCCAGAGCTCAGAGCAGAAATAACCCCCGGTCTGTGACTGCCTGCATGTTGATACAGGCAGGCTGTTCCAGTATCATTTTCCGAGACAATTAGGCAAAAGAAAAACAAAAAGTCCACCTACTCAGGTGAAAAGAAAACTTGTGCTATTAAGCAGAGACCTGCCAACATTAATAAATTAAATACATGCAAATCTCTGTGCAGGTTGGAACCTGGCTGCCCACTGCTCTTGTCACTCCCTGTAGATGTGTTTTATAAAAGTTGTGGGCATTGAACACCAAATCACGATGGGCAGAGAGGCCCTAAAGACACATTCATGGCAGGAAAAAGCAGCCTGGGCTTCCCGAGGTATCCAGCACCCAATTTTTAATTAAGGAATTCTGCAGTCTGAAGGAGCACACATTAGCATAAGAAGCTGTAGGTCCAAGGCTGAGACAGCATATGGCTGGGTGATACCAACCCATAGACATGAAAAATGTCAGTGTAAATGAGTGATAGTGGAATAGATTTAATGAAGTCTGTCTCTGAGCATCAGAAACAGCAGCAAATGACAATTACTTTCATCCAATGGTATTGGCAAAATAATCAAATTCCATTTATTGGCAGTAAAGAGCTGATCTTTTTATCAGCATCCACCTAGGATGTGTTTGCTCTTCCCTGCAATCAGGATTCAGGCTGTAACTCCCCTCAATTGACACTGGTCTGCCACTTTTGAGGCTTTTAATTAAAGCTCCTACTGCTTTGGCAGTGATTAGAACAAAGCTCCCGAATTACAAGAACTGTTCATTTGATATGGTTTAATCAAGCTGATAATTAGATTATCTATTTGAAATAAGCCCGATGTGTTTTAATTGCCTTACTTATATATGCATTAACTAAGGGAAAGTCAGGAATTGAAACCGCTGGGTTTTGCACGGTGCTTTTCTGGATGTCGTGCTCTTGGCAATGTGTTTTGGGGTGACTGAGTTCCTCCACCCAGTTCAACAGGGTATATTCCATGGCTGGTGCCCCAGGAGGAGAGCTTGGTAGGGAACAAACATTTATATATGTCCATATTTTTCTTACTGGAAAATCAGGCTCTGGGAATTAGGAGGATCAAGTCAGACAGAATGTCCTCCAGAATCGAATTCTTCCTGCACAAGAGGCTAAACTGACCACATGCAACCTCTGGAGTTAGGAAGAGGACTACAGTTTTTAAAAATGGATCAGGCAGAGCAAGATTTGGCAGAGGCAGAACAGGTATCCTGCAGAACATGCCCTGGCGAGGAGAACTCTCCCCAGGCTATATGGACCAGTGGTTTCCTTGCAACTTTCATCCTATCTTCTACTCTCCCTGCTGAGAGACTTAGCCTCTGGCAGAGGTGAAAATCCCAAAATAAAAAGCCATGGTTTGCTTTAAACCCAGCATCAGGTACCTTGTTCTTCTCAGGTTTCCAGTCTGACCTGGCCTGGCACCACATCCTGGGGGAGGTTGTGCTCAAATGAATTAGAATAACTGCTAAAAACTGGATGCTGTAGGTGTGACTGTTCATGCCACAGATACTCTAAAGTTAGGAAAAGGCTGGGAGCAACAGGGGGAAGGGGCTGTAAGAGAACTGGGATTGTTCAGCCTGGAGAAGCTTTGAGGTTACCTAACTGTCCATTCCAGTAGCTATAGGAAAGTTGGAGAGGGGCTTTGAACAAGGGCTCGGAGTAACAGGACCAGGGGGAATGGCTCCACCCTGACAGAGGGCTGGGTTGGGTGGCATATTGGGAATAAATTCCCTGTGAGGGTGGTGAGACCCTGGCACAGGGTGCCCAGAGAAGCTGTGCCTGCCCTATCCCTGGCAGGGTCCAAGGCCAGGTTGGACAGGGCTTGGAGCAACCTGGGATAGTGGAAGATGTCCCTGGCCATGGCAGGGGGTGGGACTGTTTGAGCTTTAAGATCCCTTCCAACCCAAACCATTCCAGGATTCTAGGAACACCTATGAAACAAAACCTATCCTTAATATGCTGGACTACTCAGAGGTTTTTCCACACCTCTGCAATCACCTGCACTGCATGGATTCCTTTGTGAGGGGGATGCTCCTGCTCCCAGCTCACCTGGGATCCAGCAACCCCTCCTCTTCCCTCAGCACAACACAGAGACAGAGCTTTTGAACACAGCTCAAAACTCAGCCCTCTGACAGGCAAATGCATCATTCCTCAATATCAGAGGCCTGCCGAGCTTCCTTCCAGCAAGTATTGTGCTCCTGCCAGCTGGGAAGGGAGAGTGGCAGAGCTCTTCATCCTCTCTGCACCTTTGTATTGCTTCACAAAGCACAGAAAAGCTGCCTGCCTGCCCAGAAGTCTCCAAGAAAGTGCAAGACAATGTGAAGAACTGAAAGTGAAGATACTTAAATCAGAAGCACCCATTTACTGCTCGTGGCTGAGAAACTGGATTCATGGTGAGAATACAGTGAGGTGCTGGAAATTAAAGTGCCAAGCAGCTCAGTCTATCCAGCTGCATCCAGAGCCCACCAAGCTTTTTAAAAGCTAGTTGAAATCGCTGCCTGCTTGTCATACAATCACAGAATGGTTTGGATTGGAAGGGACCTTAAAGCTCATCCCATTCCAACTCCCTGCTGGGGGCAGGGACACCTCCCACTGGCCCAAGTTGCTCCAAACCCCGTCCAGCCTGGCCTTGAACACTTCCAGGGATGGAACAGCCACAGCTTCTCTGGGCAACGCTCCTCTGGCAGCTCCTTCCCCAAACCAGACTAGTTCTGCAAAACCATCTTGCCAGCTGCTGAACCCAAACCAGATCAGAATAAAGCAAAATTAAAACCACTTCTAGTTTCATGCTAGACTAAAACCATTACCCCAACAGCAAACTCAGGAGAGAGTTGATGCCTCATTAGCAGGAAAAGAAGCAAGTGTGATAACAGCTGCATGTTCTGTAATCATGCAGCTGCAGCATCTGTCTCTCCCTCTCCAGCACTTGATTGCAAGTGAAATTAGAAGAAACTAGTCTGGGACTACCCCTTCAAGCCCCATTTCCTCTCCAGAGCTCCACTACGGAGACGCGCGCATTCCAAGAGATGATGCCAAAAGCGCACAAATTAAAGCTTTTAAAGCTCCTAATCCATTTGGCACTTCAATAACACACAAAGAGTTACGACAACACCAATCCTCCTCCCCGTGCACGGCACCGCTCCGGTGACTCTCAGCCCCATCTACTCCAATCCTGTCTATTCATTTCCATTGGAACAGCTTATGCTGTGACAACAGCCCTACAACTGCGAGTATCTGGAGGATTGGCTCCCTGCTGCTTTTGCAGGAGAGTAATTCCCAGGGCTCTAGGGAACGTGCTGCATGGAAGAAGCCTTGCAGGAGCTATGGGAAATCCGGATAAATCACAGCAGCATCAGGTATCCCAGGCTGAGTTCCTTGAATGCCACGCACGTCCCGTAAGTGGAAACATCGACTCCCTCTCAAACATTCAGAAAATCTGTAGCTGTTGGAAGCTGCAATTTGTCTTCCCAGGGTCCACTCCTGATTTTCCTCCTGAGACAGACTGAAAGCTCCATCATCCACACGCTCTGGAGGAAACTCTTTATACAGAGCTCATTAGGCTGCAGCAAGGGCTGGTTTCTCTCACTCATCAGCATAGCTCTGAGCATTGTACCAGAGCAGGGTTAAATGGGATACTGGGAAGAAATTTTTCCCTGTGAGGGTGCTTGGGCACTGGCACAGGCTTGCCCAGAGAAGCTGTGGCTGCGCCATCCCAGGCAGTGTCCAAGGCCAGGCTCGATGGGGCTTGGAGCAACCTGAAATAGTGGAAGGTGTCCCTGTCCATGGCAAGGGGCCAGATCCTTAAGATCTCTTTGAATTCAAACCATTCAAGGATTCTATGATTCACTGCCAGCAGCTCCTGAAAGCCATGTGGACACACAGCCTCCACAGCTCCCAAAAGGCTCATAAAGAGGGATGTGGGGCAACTCTGGCACAGCCAGGAGGATCTCTGGGAGCTGTCCTGGCCTGGGCTGTGCCTCACTTCCCGCTCCAACGCCCCGTTGCGAAAGCCTGTGTGTGCTCCAGCCGCCCGGCTGGGGGTTTGCAGCCCGTGTGTGGCCGTGATAAATCACAGACAACTGCAATGAGAGCCTGGGGCTTCACACCCTGAGTGTGTCCGAAAGCAGCAGCACAGGGAGTGAATCCTAATTGGAGCAGGCCTGACCCCACTGCCCAGAGCCAGAGCTGGGAACACCCCGAGGAGATCCCCGGATGACTCCTCGGCAAGGTCTGGCTCAGCCTTGGTTATCTGGTTTCAGATCTTGCCTAGTGGCAGTGCTCTGTCTGGGTAAGCCAAAATTACATTTTCTCCGGCTGTTCTCACACTCTCTGCAGCCTCAGCAAGCAGCATTCCCAGGGAACATGAAAGGGGAAAAAATAGGGGGAAACAAGAGGGGGAAAAAGAAGAGGAAAAGAAAAGGGGGGGTGAAAAGAAATGGGTGAAAAAGTGGGGGAAAAGGGGGAGGAAGTGGGGGGGGAATGGGGGGACAAGCAGGAAAACACCAGTGGGAGTGACAAATGTACAAGCGTGGGGGAGAGTCACAGGATATTTCCTGAAAATCAGCAACAGGGCAGGTTGTTTGGATAATTAAAGCAACACCGGGAAAAGCACATTCCTTCTGGGAAAGGCACCGGCTTTCCTTTCGCTTTACCGATGGGAAGAAGCTCTAACACTGTGTCACGTTGCCAGTGACAGGCTGCCACCCAGCAAAGTAGGCAGGAAATGATGAAGTGAAAAACAAATGTGGGGACTGATAAGGGACTGCAGCGACTCCAACATCAGGCACCAAACCCTGATCGAGTTTGGAGCCCCAAAGCTTTGGGGTCTGTTACATATTTGCACTAAAGCAAACCCCAGGTTTCTGAAATCAAAGCCTTTACTGAATACCCGTGATCAACGCTGGCAAAACCACTTCCTACGGCCCTGAAGAACTGCAGATTTCCACCCCAAGAGCTGTCATAAGCCTTTTGCTTGTGACCCCAGCATAAAGCAGCGTTGTTCTGTGTGCCTGTGGGAAGCTCTGGTGCCTCTTCTGCCCTTCACAGCCTTCCAAATCCCACCGAAATTGGCTCGAGCGGGGTCAGAGCTCGAGAGGCAAAGGCACAGCCACAGTTTGATACTGACTCTCTGCAAAAGAGATGCAAAAGCTGAGCTAACCCATAGGCAAGGCTATCCTTGCCTCCCCAAAATTCCCAACCCACTCCAAAGCCAGGAAAAACTGGAAGCAGACACTAGGATTTGCTTCCGTGCCCTTAGTTTGCTGGGAGATGGATAACATGAGTGACTACCTTCTTACTCTCAAGAGGGGACGTATTTTCTTTGCCTTTCAACAAGTTAGGGAGGGATGCACCAGGAGGAGAAGGAAACTTGGAATTAATGGATTCTGGAGTGTGATAGAGCATATGGCAATTCCCAAACAGCATCCATCACTCGTGCTTCCCACAGGAGCCTCCCAGCTGTAGCAGCAGCAGCAACCCATGGAGAACCATGGATAAAGAAGCCTTAAGCATGCAAGGAAAGCCCAGACAGGGCAAAGGAATCCCCTGGCGTTTGCAGGTAAGCACAAGGATGTGGGGGTGGAAATGAGACCGAGCTTGTCTCCAGGCTGACGATTTGATGGAAAGAGATGCTCTGACACTTGGCTTTTGCTGCATCACTCTCCAGTGAACTAGTTACTAAGGTTTCCTTTTAATGAAGGCATTCAGAGTCCAGAGATTAGGCAGGAGAAACACGGGAAAGGATGGGAGGTGCGCTCTAGACCAATTGGAAAAACGGGAAGGCTGAAGCTTACACAGATATTGCAATCCAGAAATATCCCGGGGAACAGCAGCAGCAAGAAGGAAAGGGATTTTTTAAAAGAGCAGGTAGTGCCAGGATAAGGGGGAATGGCTTCTCACTGCCAGAGCGCAGGGTTAGACAGGACACTGGGAGGAAATTCTTCCCTGTGAGGGTGCTGAGGCCTCGGCACAGTCTGCCCAGAGCAGCTGTCCCTGTCCCATCCCTGGCAGTGTCCAAGGCCGGGCTGGACAGGGCTTGAGGCAACCTGGGATAGTGGAAGGTGTCCCTGCCTGTAGCAGGGTGTGCAATGAGATGATCCTTAAGGTCCCTTCCAACCCAAATCACTCTGGGATTCTCTGACTGTGTAAAATACCATTAAATATCACCCATTTACACAGAATTGCCTGTTACAATTTTAAATAGGTTCTGCACAAAGCTGCCATGTGACAGCTACGCCAACAACACCCTAAAACATGCCTATAAGTAGTTTGAAAAACCAAGTCAAAAATATTCCGGGACAGCTTTCGCAGTCATGTTTATAGAAGGATCACAAGCTTTGCCAATCAAGGTTTTTAAAAAAATAACCCACACAAGCCCTGCTCATCTGATTTTTCATATATGCAAAATGCAGACTTGATTCCTTCGTGGCAGAAGGCTGAGTCTGGTAAAATATCAATCATATGTCACTTTGCTCAGATAGCTCTGGCACCCTTCCTGTTCCACGGACAAAATGGAATAACAAATTATTCCCAAGCCTTTATTTTGAAGAACAAGGTGTAAGGTTTTTCTATAGTAAATATTAAAGCTTTTCTATATATTATAATCACACCCTTCTACGATTGCTTTAGGAGCTTCCTTCAAGCTGCTGAGCTTAAATAATTCAAGCTGTGCCGTGATTCTGTGTTCTACACGTGTGGCTGCAAACTGTGCTGCCTGTGGGAATTTCAAGGGCAGGTGCATCCCTGCCAGCTCCTCTCCATGTCATGGAGCTGTTACTGCCGTCCTGTCTCTGGATCCGTGTTTCCCTTCTCCTCCCACAAAGTTCTCCATTCACTCTCTCCTGACTGGGAACTGGCAGCACGGCACCCTCAGCATCCAAAGACAACACAAGTTCAAAACGGGGGAGATAAAAGAAATGCAAGAAATTCAGGGAGGGGCAAGGCATTCCTTCAACGTGACATTTAACTAAATGTCTGATTAAACCTTTTTTTTCCCTTTAAATAATCTTCATCTTATTTTCTTTACTTCAGTGTCCCTCAAAACTGTCTGTGCCCCACCTCAGTGTCCAAATCCTTGGCACTATGGCTCCAGGTAAGGACTCTAGGGATTATCATCTCTGAGGAGTGCAAAAGACAGCCTGAATTCGAAAATTTAACAGACACGCATGTTTATAATCTCAACTTAAACTTACAGAAGCTTTAAACCCAAGCAGGCAAAACCAAGCTCTGTTAAAGAACAAGTTCATGTAGTATTTTCGAGGATTCTTGCATTCTGACTCATCTCCAGCTGAAATACACTGACCAGAACTACCTCTTCAGACTAAAACTGCTACCTGAATTATTTTCAGTTCTAGCATAAGTACTTCAGACATTTGGAAGTTCCTTTTGTTTCTATACGGTTTAAAAAGTAGTAGCACGCCACTTCACCCTCAGCTGGGTTGCGAGTTGTTCATACAGCAAAACAGCTCTCTGGGATTTCCTTCATCAAAGGTTTTGATTCCTCTTTCTATTCAAAGTTTAACAGACATTTCAAAAGAAAACAGACTTTCTACTTCTTTATTCTCACTTTCTGATCATCACTTGAAACACCAGCGTTAACCCCACACGTTCCCAGCTGAGGACAAAGGCGACAGAGGATGAGTTATGCTGAGCATTTTTCCACTTGGGAGTTTCAGTGCCAATCCAAAACTCAAGTCAAAGAAAGACTTTACAAAACTCTTGCATTCCCACTGCAATTCCTGGAACCAAACTCTCTCCCTCCCTGATGTCTTGTAAACCACAGTGTTGCACTGAATGCTGTGCAGAGCTTAAATCTGGAGCCAACTTTGCAGGATTTGAACTAGAATCAGAGAATAGAATTCTTCCCTGTGAGGGTGGGGGGGCCCTGGCACAGGTTGGTGAAAGCTGACCCTCCCCATAGCAGGGGGTGGAAATGGATGAGCTTTCAAGTCCCTTACCACCCACACCATTCTGGCATTCCATGGATCACAGAATGGTTTGAGAACTTCTGGAATTAAAGTCCAGATGTGGCTTGAAAATACACTTTTTTTTTTTCCTTCCCAAAATACAGGACCAATCACCACCACAAATACAGGTGTATATTCACACCTCTTCTGGTGACACTGTTTTAGCCAGGGCAGAACTGCCAGGCCTACCTAAACCTGCTTTAAACCATTCCTTGCTCTCATTAGTGCCAGAGATTCTACAAATCAGTAACACACAAGGAAAGTGAAGAAGTTCCACTGAAAATTTCCCAACCAAACCGGTTTCATGTATTGGGTCAGTCCGAGGAAATGTGGTGCTGCTGCATGGTGCTGCAACAGCTGATGCCTCCAAGGAGAACAGTTCCTTAACTCCTAGGGTGTTAGCAGAGGAATCATTTAAATTCAGACCAAATTGGATCATTTAAGCCCAGGAAGCAGAGGACTCCGTGCTGCCAAAGGTCCTGAGGTGAGCCAGACGAGCATTTCTAGGAACCAACAGTTGGCACAGATCAGAAATCTGGTGAGAGAAAACTCAAGCAGGAGCTGGATGTTTTAACATGTTAAAATCCCAGGAACCACAAGCCAAACACAGGCAATTCAGCCACTTTATAGACTGAGAAGGAGAAGCCCAGCTTGCTGGAATGCTGCTTCCATGAGAGCCCATTTAACTCCCATTAGGAGCTGCCCCAGCTCTTTCATCCCTTACCCACATCGTTAGAGGTGAATTTAAACACACACCTTCGCTTGTGCCCCAGGTTTGATCAGCCAAGGCAACAAACACCACCTTCAAATAGACTGGACAGGGTTTGCAGCCCGTGCTGGGAGGGATCTGGTTTATGTGCACTCATTAAGGTGCATTTATCAACCCACACGGGCGTGACGCCGCTCGGCCCTTGGGAAAGGCAGCAATTAAACACACTCAGTGCTCAAAGCCAGGCCTAGGATCAGACTTTTTCCAATCAGGTGGGACATATACACTCCATCACACCGAAATATTGCTTGGATTTCACTGCACCTTGCACAGCCAGGAGGAGAACAGACTTAAGAGCCTCAGGACCACGCCCTTGGTCCCAAGAGCTCTTGGGTGAATTCTGGGGGGACGCTGAACAGTTCTATTCTCCCACCAGTGCAGGTCACCACGGAGCCAGTGGGAATTTCAGAGGATAAACCATCAGCTCTCTGGCAAAGGAGCCTAATTACGACTTCCTCTGGGGAGCCACAAAGCTTTTAAAGAGTGCAGCCTAGTTTTATGGAAATGCCACAGGTGCCTCCGACTCATTTTCACGAAGGTCCCTTCAAGTCAGGCTGTGGCTTCAAAACATCCAGGTGTGCTGAGCAGCAGGGAGAAGAGTCCCACAAGTTCTGCCAAATTATGCTCTGATACTGCAAAACCACCCCCCAGTGCTTCCTCCAGCTTTGAGGACAACATCCATTATGAATAAGAAAACAGCAAAACTTTTGAGGCACTCCTAGCTCTGACAAGTGGAGAAACAAACAAACAAACAAAAAAATCAGAATTATCCCCTTCATTATCAGCTACAGGATTTGAGAACATTAATTGCACACTGAAGTGTTCAATGCATGGATCAGTGGGATGGGGAAGGGAAAACTGCATCCATCCCAGTCACTGGCACACGAGCACAGGGGTAGAAGATGTTCATGGTTCAGAGCACCAGGCTCCAAGGAGGGGGTACAAAGACACAACGTGTGCAGCCAGACCATGGGAAATGTGACGGGAGAGGCGATCCCAGAGGGATTCCTGAGCTGCACGAGCTGCCAGCTGAAGCAGAGCCAAAGTGGCAGCGGGAGACGCTCTCAGCTACCGGTCGGACGTCGGGAGAGCTGGTAGGAAGTTTCCAGGAGCTGCTGGAAGATCCAAGCGAGCTGCAGCAAGCTCTGCTTTCCCAGGCTGTGCCCACCACGGAAGGGTAAACAGCTGATAAGGAGGAATGTGCTGCAAAGCCCCCCCGAGCAGCCAGAACCCCCCTGCTATCCCACGGCTCAGCCCAAGGACAATTCCCAGTGCCTGTGCCCAGCTCTCATGAGGTTTGATTCAAAGAGGATCTGATGCTGGACAACAGCTGCAAAGAGCTCAAAGCTGAGGAGTTTCTGCAGTTACAGTGTACAAGGAGAGATGTATCCAGGCAGGATATCCCCAGACACCAGAATTTCAGCTCCAGCTATTTGTCACAGTAAAACATTTTAAGGCAGCAGCATTCTTCAAACTAAAATGACAGCTAATATCCCATTTTAGAGCTCCAAAGCTAGCTTCTCACTCCTCATTTCAATAACTAAGATAAACATTTTATTTAACAGCTGTATTAACAGGTAGAAACACTCTTTGCTTCAGAAAGCCAGCAGACTTACAGCTGTGGCTTTGTGCAGCATTTAAACTCTCAGTTCAAGATGAATTCCTGGAAATGGGGCGGGGGAACCCTCATTTCTTCTGAACAGAAACCAAGCACAAAGTCTATGTTTGAGTCTCCAGCTCTGCTGCTTCCCACCCTGCTTACAACACATGGGAGCACCAGCAGAGCTGAGTGACACTTCCCAGAAGATGCCACAACTTCTGTCAGGTCTCCGCCGTGGTTGACACGGGGTCTGCAAAAGGAACAGACCCTAAATTGCCTCTGGGGCCTCCTGCTCATTGTCACCTCACAGCTTTCCCTCCATGCCTCTGCTCAAGCTGGGGACTGCCTGGAAGTTCTCACACCTCTGGTGAAGGATGAGCCCTTGGGGAGCCACAGCACCTGCAGCTTATCTGAGGCATCAGGAGCAAATATCCAAATATTCATTGGCTTTCCTGCTCCCCCAGGCAAGGCCTGTCACAGTTACTGCCCTCCAAACACAAGTACACCAAGTGTACAGCATTAAGGTGTTTTATGCTGCAATGATTTGGGTTGGCAGGGACCTCAATGATCATTCCAACCCCCATAGGCAGGGACACCTTCCACTAGCCTAGGCTGCTCCAAGACTTGTCCAGCCTGGCTCTTTTAACTTGACCGGGACAGTGGTCTTAAATTTATCTAAACATTTCCCATTTATGTTTTCATGGGGGTCTAAATACACATATGAAGACTCCTTTGGGTCCATTCACAGCTTGCTTTGTTCAGCTGAGGGCTGGATAGGTTTTTATACGGCTGCATGAGCTCTCCAGCCTGACAGAAAGAAAATTAGGATCTCACTACCCATGATTTCAAGCATTGGAAGTGGCTGCCCAGGACAGTGGTGGAATCACCATTCCTAGAGGTGTCCAAGGAATGACTGGTCAGGGCACTCAGTGGTCTGGTCTGGTTGACAAGGGGGTGATCAGCCACAGGTAGAATTCCATGATCTTGGAGGTCTTTTCCAACCTAAATGATTCTGGGATCTACATAACAAAGTGCAGAGCTCTACGAGCTGGACTGAGGTCTCACGGAAGCACCTGAAGCCACTTTCCTTTCTTATTTTTAAATCCACTATGTTTGTTTTACATATAACACAGGCTACTCCAAGTTCAGCCATCTCACCCTCAAGGCCTCCAGGCACTGCTCTATACAGGGTTATTACAGTGAACTGGGGTTTAATTATATTTAAATAGTGAAAAGCCAAAGTGCTGCTGCTGCGCTAGCCTCTCTGCCCCTCCATGATCCATTTCTCCCCACTGCCTCCCATGGTTTCCTTGGAAACATATGCAAGCTTAAATTGGATTGACATTCACTTAGTGGACAGATGGAGTTTGGAACAGCCCAGCGCCTGAAATTCAAGGCCGAGCCTTGGGATATGTCACGTTATCAATACAAAAGCAGCCCCCGAGCTTTGTGGGAAGGGTAAGGATCCCCTAATTATTCAGTAACGAGCTCTGAGGTGGCATCTCAGGAAGGTCAGCGCTCCCCCATTGTTCCTGATGAAAGCAGCGGGCCGAGCACGCGACCAGTTTTGTTGGGAGGGAAGGATTTAATTTTTGTTAAGCGCTGAGAAAACAGGGGAGTTCTTAAGCTCATTAGTGGTTTCAGGCAGGAGAACTGCTGCAGATCACATGTGGGCTGAGCACAGACAGCGATGCTCCATCCGCGCTGTAATTAAGCCACTCGCATCCAAAACTTCATCCCTAGGCTGAAGTTATTCCTGGGAACTGATCCTGACCCACAGACACCGAGAGGGGCAGGGTTTGTATTGCCCCTTTACAGCCCCAGAGGTGTCAGGACTGCACTTTCAGCAAAGCTGGTAATTTATGCTCAAGTGGGAATTATTCCCTGGGTCCTCTTCCACTACATAAGAAACAGAAATTTGAAGAAATGAAAACAGCTTTCTTTTTTCTGAAGGTTGGCTAAACATTGCTCCCCAACCACACTTGTCTATCCTAACAGGACTGGAAAGGATTCACCTCTTTCCAGCCAAAACACAAGGAGGACAGTAGAAATCCCAAATAACTACATCCCTAGAGATCCCTGATGAAATGCAGCATCTAGGAAGGACAAGATGACAGAATTCCTGGGAAGGAAAAGGGGGCAGACAGCAGGCATTGCATCTTCCCCAGGTGCTCTGCCTACCACATGCTTGGTTATTGCAGGGGCCATCTCCAGGTAATCACCACCTCCAGGAATTAGGGACATGCCACAGAGTCAGGGTTACCAAGTAATTTTTAAGGAATAAATCCCCAAAATTTCTGGTTTGCTTCTGTTGCTTGTGCCATTTGCTGAAACCTAAGGAATTCCCAGGTTGGGATTTACCTGTCCAACTCAGGATTTCCGTATCTGTTTTGACACCTGGCATTCAGCCAGGATTTTAAGAAAATCTCTTTTTTCTCTGTCTACACGTGATTCTAGCTGCCAAATCCTTTTCCTTTACTATCCTGCTCACCTTGGAGAGAGCTGCTCTGTCTCCTGACTCTGAGCCATCTTCAACCTTGAATCCTTCCACTGACTTTGGCTGAGCTGAACAAAGGAACAAACCCAAACATGCCTCTTGCATCCGCTTCTTACAAGTTTTCAATTCATTAAAAATAAACCTCCTGCTGCCCGCCAGTTCCCTCCGCAAGCCTGCACTTTCCTGCTTTCTCTTTCATTTATCAATATGTGATCATTGCCTGCGTTCCCCCCCGGTGCCTCTCCATCCTCCCTCAGCAGAAATCTCGACGCTCCTCTCCACCCCGCCTCAAATCCTGCTCTCTTTTACACAATTCCCAACCCTGAGCCAGCTCAGCCTGCCCTGACAGAAGGGATTTCCAGGGCTGCAGCCCTCCATCCATTCCCAGTTCAGATGCTCGCCAGTTTGCCCAACTTGCCCGCCGAGGATGTGAGCACCGGCAGTGCAAGGATGCTCCCAGCTCCAGCAGCATCCACCCCGCGGCTGCTCGGCCACGCTCCCCGCGGCCCCTGCTCCCTCCTGCCTCCAAAACTCAGCCTGGCCACTCTTTCCTCGCATCCCGGAGCTCCCTCATTTCCCTCCCCCGCTGCCGATTTGAGCCTATCCCAGGTATTCCGCGGGCGCTCAGAGACACAATGAAGACGAGCACCGGATAATGCTGTGCTGCGGGAAGGCTGGCTGAAGCTCCCGATTTTCCGTGCTTCCCACAGGCCACAGGCGGGAACAATAGAAGGCCAGGCACGGTGTAAGTAGGAAGCAATGCCTGGGATCTCGATGCTTCCCCTGCACTGGGATTTTATTTCAAGGATGATAATTCAGACAGCGAGAAATCAACTGCCAGCAAAGCAGTTTTATTCCAATCAATGCGAGGAAAACGCCTGCTTTTTATTTCTAAGAGCCTCGTAAATAATTTGAAATACTGAGATACAGGCAGCCTCTAAAAGCTAAGATCGTTCACTAAAAAAAAAAAATTAAAAATTAAAAAAAATCAAGGCTTCTGAGCTGTAGAGTTTCAAAGCTGAGGGTGAGAAAGCCCTTCAAAAACTGCTGGAAGAACAATGGGTGCCAGTGAGCGCTCCTGTGATATGCCTTACAAAGGGGAAAGCCTAAAAATCATAATTTTCTTTAGTCATACCTTTGTTTAGGAGAACTGGGACACGAGGAATGCAGCACAGAGCTCAAGCATCATCTTATTCCTGAGCACGACACGTTTAACACAATCCCACCCGCTCTCTCTGGAGCGCTTCCATTCACAACAGGGCAGTGCCCAGGGAATAGAGCAGGAGAAAAATTCCCCCCTGGGCTGCATCCCCTTCTCTGGGCAGGAAAAGGAGGGAGCCACGAGACACATGGATCCCAAAGCCTCCCCGCATCCCATGGGACGAGCTGACACCCTGCCGATGTCACCACGCTCCTGTCACGGTGCCCGGCTGCACGTGTGACAGCAAACACCCTTTTAAAACCCCGTGCTGCCAAGCCACCAAAAGCACTGGGAATTTTAAACGGCGAAGGAAGCAGAATGACAAACCGAGGGACTCCAAGCAGCCCTCAGCCCAACATCTCTGCTGAAAACGCACCTCGAATTTAAGCAAGAGCTGCTAAAAGAGATGATAAAAGCGGCATTCCCGGCCGTGCCACGTGGGAAAAGCGCGGCGGCAGGGCCCGGGGAGTGACACACATTCCCTGCCCATTTAATGGTGTTTATTTAGCTGCACGCCACCGGCAGGGCTCAGGGACACTGCCCGGTGTCACCAGGCTCGCAGGGTGGTTACATCGCTCACTCCCACACGGTTAAATTTAAGCAGAGACACATTGATGCGCTGCTCCATCACCAAGCAGCGAGAACCCCGCGCTGCCACATGTGAGCCTCACTCACAAATCAGGCCAAAATCAACAGCGGCCCTTGAATTATTTTTGACCCATGTGGTGTTAATAACCACCCACCCTCTAAGGAAGATGTCCTGAAATTTAATGTGTATCAATAATTAGCGGATTGGAGGGAAAACAACTGCTCCTCCAGGGCAGTCATACTCATTTTCAGATACTTTTCTCCAGAAGCAGAGCAGCACTGACGGGTTTCCACTACAATTTAACTCAAATTATTCTTTGGAAATTATACAGTTGTAATTTTGAGGGACCAGGGATTTCACAAAGAGGCTCAAGTTCAGTTCCCTCAGCTGACTGCACCTCTTACATCCTGCCAGCTCTCCATACTCTAATTTCATAGGGGTGGCCAGAGGAAAAATAGCATGGAACAGATCAATTAAACTCCAATGGCACAAATATTGACAAGGCCCAAATTAGTTGATTTTACAGCAGATTTATATTTATTTTTCTTAATTATACCCTTGGTTTCCTTTTTTAAAGACTTCAGTCCCTTGTTTCACTGTATTGCATGATAAAATTATCCAGTGTCTTGTTCTCCTAATGAAAGGGTTTTTTTCTAATTCACATGAAATACTGTGAATCTACTTTATTCTACTTTATTTATAATAAAGCTCCATGCTAAAATAGCAAATCTGGGCAATAACTGGACAAAGTTATGGCATTGTCCCATACAACCTTGTTTTTTTCCGTCTTTTAAGAAATAAAACCAGTAGTATCAAATTTAAGTGTGTTTTCCCCATTTCAAGGATATCAGGTGACAGTAAAAGTGTGAAAGCATAGAGAGCTAAATTGTGCTGGTCATCTTACAGGTAACTCATTCACTGAGAGCAGCAATCCAGTAATGAATTTGAGTATTTTCTGCCATTAAATCCATGTCTTTGGTCTCAATAAAAGAGGAGCTGCCATGCTAGACAGCTGTGACCATGGCTTGAAGGACCCAAAGCCTCCTCATGCCGAAGCACAAGGAACAATTCCTCCTGAGCATCCTCCACAAAACACCCCTGTTCTGGTTTAAACACAGCCTGCATCCTAAACTGTGACAACTTCCAGCCTTCACACCTGAAGAACAGCTCAAGACAACCCAGATCTGCAGCTGGGAATATAACCAGCTCACCTATGAGCTGGAAGCAGGCACAGAAACACATCGTGAGTTCAAACAGGAGAGCAAACCAGAGGGTCAGAGCCCTTGGATGGGGAAATCCCCTGGGAACGCAGCACATCCCTCTCTGTCACAGCCCAGCCACCCCAGCCCCTGCCAGCTCTGACAGCTCACAGCTTGTGTTTGAAGCTATTTTCAGATTCACCATTTCTTTGGGCTGTGTATTTTGGTTTGTTGGCTTTTTTTTGTATTTCCCAGTTGTCTGAACACTGCTTCATTTATTATTACCAACGTGAGAGCTGTGACTTAGTTCTGCTGGTTGGGTGCAGCGCTGAGGTTGTTCCACCTCTGCTTCCACAAGTTGTATCCCCGTAGCTAACTGAGATCCCAGAATGAATGAGCTTGGAAAAGAACTCTGAGATCATCAAGTCCACCCTGCTTGTCACCCAGCCCAGGGCACTGAGTGCCACATCCAGTCCTTCCTTGAGCACCTGCAGGGAGGGGCAGTCCACCACCTCCCTGGGCAGCCCCTTCCAGCCTGACAACCCCTCACATGAAGGTGAGGGAGGTCCAAATGGGGACAGCTAACTGGGAGATGGGACAAAAAAAACCCCACACAGCTCCTTTTGGATGTGGTATTTGCACATCTGAGCACACTTTCCTGTTTTTGCAGAGCCAGATCCCATCGTTCATTCATTTGCTTGTGATCTGAACACGATGCCAAGCAGTGAGTGTGCTTTTGCCTACCACTCCTAATTATTTTTCAATTGTTTACTTTGGACAGATTTGCTGCTAAGGGCTTATTTTCAGTGCTGCAGCAGCATTAGAAAAGCCTTTGCTGAAAGATGGATTTCCCCCCAAATCATGGCCAGGCGCTCCCTAAATCGGATCTCCACAGGCTGGACCAGCACACGTGTCCCACAGAGCCTCAGAGTCACACAACAGCGATTAACACCAGCACAGCAAACAAAATTAACCTGCATCACCTAAAACACAACTTCCACCTCAAGGGGAAGAAGAACTTTCCACCGAGGGTGGCAGAGCTCAGGAACAGGCTGCTCAGGCTGTCTCCCTCTCTGCAGACATTCCAAAGCCATCCGGACACATTTCTGTGCCACCTGCTCTAGGTGGGGATGGTGTCCAGGGGCCCTTCCAACCAGAACTCTCCTGTGATACAGGTTCAAAATCCAAATAAACATCAAGGCTTCCAGAGTGGAATCAGAAAGGTGATGCAGACTAACTGAAGGACAGAGCACCGACATTTAACTGAATGATTCAGTTGGATCAGAACACGCCAGTAGCCTCCCAAATAACATTTCTGCCTCAAGACACGAGGGTGTGACTGTTTTTCCCCCAAAACACAACATTTCTAAGTTGCATTTTATTGTTCTGTGCAACTGTTACCATCAACCCCCAGCAAACAAAGCATCCAGAAAGGATCCACTCGCACAAAGTTCAGGGAATTATTTTTCCCCACAGGCTTGGCTTTTTCCAGCTGATTTTACACCTATCAGTGCTACTACACTTCCCTGCTCGTGAAGAGCAGCTGGAAAGCAGTTGGAAATGCTGCACTGTGTTCATGAGGAAAACAAACAGAAATCAATGTTTAAATCCAAAACGTCCTGCTAAATCACACTAATGCACGATTTCCTATCACCAGCAAACATTTAGACAGCTCCAGCTGAAGCTGGGGAACGATTCAGGTAGCCAGGACATGACAAACGTGAAGGATGGCTCAGGATGAATATGTGAGCAGGATATTTCTGTTAAAGCGATCAGCAGCGTGCTGGTATTTAAATCACATTAAGATTTCAAAAGCATCAGTCTATCACACAGTTCATGTCACTCTTTCTCACAACCACGAGGACCAGAAGACTTAAAATAAAACCCCGAGCCCCCCGGAACACCACAGAGCCCCTCAGCGTGGAGCAAGCACTTGCTAATTGTGGCAAACTGATGGACAGATCAATTAACCAGGCAAGCAAAAGCCCGGCAAAGCCTCTTGCTTTGAGGTTCGCCTGCTCCTGACAATGATGACTTCAGATGGAGAGCGAGCACGAGGGGCAGCTGGATTCTTTAAAACAAAACACAACCAGAACCTCTTTCAGATAAGCATTTCGTGGAAGGAGAGAGGGGAGGGGGTAAGGCAAACAGAATAGATCCCAAATGCTCGTATTTTTTAAGTTTTCATGGCTGCTCTTGTGAACGAGAGGGGGGTTCCCGTGTCTCCCTGTGCCGGGGCAGGGAAAGGGACATGGGGGTGTGGGTGTCCCCGTGTTGGGGCTGGCTGTCGAGCAGGAGCCCGGGGAGCACTTGCTAGTCTTCCCGAGATCTGCCCAGTCACATGTGCTGGCTCCTGCGCCTTGTAGAAGCAGCTGGAAAAGAGGGAGCCAGCGGAGCTGCCTCCATTAGGAGCCACCGCTACACAAAAGGAGAAGAGGAAACAAGCCATCGGCCACCGGAGCAGCCGGCAGGAAAGGGGAGATGTCCAGAGCCACGGGGAGCGCACGGCGAGAGGGAAAAAATCACGATGGAAATGAAAACTGCTCTGCTGTCCCCCAAAGAGGCTCGATGGCACCTGCCTGACAGGGAGATGGGGCTCACAGCCCGCCCGGCATCGCATCCTGCAAACCATCGGGAACTCGACGGACTCACGGGCTCAGCCCTCAGGGGAGGGGCTCAGGGCCCCGTTCGGGCGTGGGGAGCCCCGAAACACCAACCCTCCTCAGCCCGTCCTGTGCCAACTCCCGGCCGGGCAGCGCCGCCTCAGCTCCGACACCCGGAGCGGTCGA
>VXBR01003469.1:108541-143217 GCA_013400215.1 Cisticola juncidis
CTGCTGCCCCCCGCCCGTGGCTTGGGATAACCGGGATAACCGGGATAACCGGGATAACCGCCCCGCTGGAGCACCGCGGGAGCCCCCCATGACCGCGATTCCCTCACAGGACGGGAGCGTGAGGCGGCCCCGCGCTCCTGTCAGGGGCCCCTCCGTGGGTCCCTGAGAGGTGCCCGCGGCGCCCTCACGCCTCCCGGGCGTGCCCGGCGCATCCCAGGGGCAGTCACATTTAAACCGAGCCCTGCATCCAAACTCCGGGAAAGTTGGAAGTCCCGGGGGTCCGGCGGGAGCTCCGCTGAGAGCTGCCAGTGAGGAGAGGCAAAAGGCAGAGCGGGTTTGAGCGCCCATCATTCCCACGGCGGGATGGGCACTGGAAAGGCCAAGGACTCCCCCTGTGTGGTGGCTGTCCCTGAGCAGCCCTGTGAGTCAGCACCAGGGGAATATCCCGTTGCGTTTGAGGGGGAAAAGGCCAGCAGGGAGTTCTCAGATGTCGCAGAGCTTCCCCACAGAACCTGTCCTCTCTAGGACACTCAGGTGTTCACGGCTTCCATGGTCTTACCAACAGGTGAGACACGG
This sequence comes from Cisticola juncidis, assembly GCA_013400215.1. NCBI lineage: Eukaryota > Metazoa > Chordata > Aves > Passeriformes > Cisticolidae > Cisticola > Cisticola juncidis. Next base: position 109,118 of record VXBR01003469.1, read on the forward strand.
CAGCAATGCAAACCATCTGGAATACTCCACATTTTCCTGGAAAAATGAGTGTAAAGCCCTAAAGCAGACCCAACAAGCCACAGAAGTTATTTGATCAGTATCTTTAGCAGCACCACAGTCCTCATCACTGAAGCCTGTCCACCAGTTGCAGAATGGGATTTTCCCTAGAATCATGGAATCTTCTGAGATGGATCCACAGGAATCGAGCCCCACTCCTAGTCCTGCACAGGACAACCCCAAAATCCCACCGTGTGCTTGGGTTCACTGTCCAAACGCTTCTTGAGCTCTCTCAGGCTTGGAACTGTGACTGCTTTCCCTGGGGAGCCTCTTCCAGTACCAAATTTGCCTTATTTCTTTTAAATTTGGGAAACAGCTGGGAAGGAACTGACACCTGGAACAAGCAACCCATGGGGTTCCAGGAGAGAATTACATACACAATGAGGGCGAGACCCTGATGATCTGCTTGAAATTCAACTAAACTGCAGGAGACCTAAGCGCCTGAAATACTTCCTGCCTTGTTCCGGTGGTCCACAGGGATCTTGCAAACAAGAGCAGGATCAAGCATTGCAATGATTATTGCAAGATCCAGATGTTACACTGAAGCTTGAGAGGAAGTTCAGCTATTTGGAGATGCTGATTCCTGAAACAAATACCAGTCATTGGTGATGGAGCAGGGAAAAATAAATAACCTTAACAGCTACACCCCAGGAAGCCCTCAAGGTGCAGGAGGGAAACTCTACTTGAAAACTCTCTGATATTGTTTATGAATTGGACTTGGATGATCCTTGTGCATCCTTTCCACTTCAGGATAGTCTGTGATTACCCTATTTCACTGCTGTCCTTTGGAAATGCAGCTGTTGGATGAGACTTTTCCAGGCTCTGTTTGATGCAGCTGGACATCACCAAGAGCCCCTCCACAAGCACAAAGGTTCTGTCTCATCAGACCAGAGCTTCTTCCCACCTGGAAAGTGAAGGCAGCTCAGAGTGCTGCCAAATTTTTCCCTAAAAATGATGTTTTACTGGAATTCTTCCCTCTGCTGTGAGCCACAGGAGCAGGGAAATCACAGCAGTCTGAGATCAAGAGTTCAATTTTGGTGTTACACAGAACACACACCAGTTGTTAGATGTGTTCAAGTGACTTCCAAAATCTACCTCCTCAGACTCCCATAGCTAAACAGAATGATATTTGAGCAGGAAAGTGCAGAATCTGGGAATTCCAAAGTTTTGAACCACCCCCTGCAACTCAAGCAGTAAACCCACAGTGTCACAGTGTTCCAGAGGGAAACACTCGGGCAAAATTCATGTTGAAGTTTGATGACAAATATCATGTAACAGCTGCTTTTTGGGGAAAGTGGAGGTGAGGCCACCTTTCCTTTTTCAGGTGTTTGGAATGGACAATGGACAGGTTGAGGATGGAGAGCTGTGTGCTCCAGAGCTGCACAAGAGCGCCAAGCACAACAGAGCCATCTGCAGAGCTCCCTCTCTTTTGAGATACTGATTTGTTCTGAATTGGGGCCTTTCCTCGTTCCTTTCTCAGAGGGATGAAGAGGTAAAATGGGAAGCTAATTGCTGATTCCAGAACAATATGTCTGTGTGCCTGCCAGGCTCCAGCCTCTGCCAGGTGGTGACACAGCCCAGAGGCAGCATTTGGGCTTTTTCTCCCCTTGTTACCTGGGAAGAAAAAACCACCAAAGGGCCAACATTAGATCTTCCTACCCCAGATTCTGGCCTGGTTTTTGGGAAAGGGATAACATCCAGGGCTACAGACTGCCTGAGCGGCAGCACAAGGATCTTTGTCCCCAAGTCACAATTTGGGCTGTGGCAGCACCTGGCTGAGGTTGTACCTGTTGGTAAAAAGGTAAGGTAAAGCCCCATGGGTGTGGGAGAGGTGGGCCAGGAACCAGCAGGGATCCAGAGATTGTCCCTGATTGCACCCCTCACCTCCAGGTACTGCAGTGGGACAGGCACCCACAGCTGAGCCTGCGCTAAAGGCAAAGAAGGAAAAAGAGGATTTCACCATTAACACGGGGAAAACAGGGAAAAGGATCTTTGCATTTTCTGACTCTGAGTTTCAGAAGTAAGCACTTTAGCTGTCCCACAGGAGAATGGGGAAGAGCCCTGGCATCTCACTGCGTGTCAGGCTGAGAGAAGGGCGTTTCCACTGAGCACTCAGAGCTCTCTCACTTTCAGGAACAACTGTGGTGAGTTTTAAGAAGTCCCAGGAAATCTGAGAGGAAAAATCCCCCAGTAGTGCTGCAAGGACAGAGAAAGTGAACCTGGAGCTCTGGTCTGTGATGGCAAGAGGCTGGCAGCACCTCTTTTTAATCCAAGTGGAGAGGCAGTGCATCCTTGGGAACACCACATCTTCCTGCTCAGACACAAATCCATGGAGAGCTTCCATTCCACCAGCAGCTTGCAAACAGGCATGGAAGCTTAAGCAACAGCCTTAATCTGAGTGAGCTCTCACACTGAGAGCAGCAGCGTGGAGGATCCTGCACCGACTGGTTCCTCGGGCCTCAGGGAAGGACTTGGCTGCAGGGAAGAGCTCGGCACATCTGCGAGGGGGAGGATGGCCAGCCCCACCTTCCCAAACAGCCCCGTGGCCGCAGATGGGGATAAACCCCTCCTTGGGTGTTTGTGTGTCTGACTGCAGTGACAGGGCTGGGTTACAAAGTCTTTCATTCAGCACATCTCAGCTGCATCCCAGGAGGACCCTGTCTTTCCCAGGCATATATCCCACCAAGAAACATCCCCAAATTCAGCTGTGTGATCCCATCCTTCCTGATGTCTGTGTAGAAAAGGTGCTGGTCCTACACTGGCTTGCTCACTAAGAGATGGGTTTTGGTGGTCCCCTCCTTTCCTTCCCCCTTCCAGGGTTAACTGAGTAACTGCAAAAGGCAAACTGAATCCCTGGTGGAGCTCCATGGACTGACTTGGAATTCTATTACACCAAAAAAGCAAATAGGCTGTGAGTGTTCAGGTCTGCAGCAAACCAGCTGTGGTTATAGAGGCAGCTTCCTCTGAGATTTCTGTTTAAACATCAGCATTTGCTCCTTTTTAGCTGGGTGAAATATTCCCCTTTTTCCATCGGGAGAAGCCAGAAGGGATTCAGGCTGGAGAAGAGGGCTCTGCCAGGACAGAGCTGTCACATAAGATCTCATTACCTACCCGGAAAAATCCAGATTACTGTATTGATGTCTCAGGGAATCATCTGCAGCTTTTCGGTGCCATTGCTGCTACAGAGGTTTAATTTATCATTTATTTTAATTTATTTTATTTTTAGAAAAATTCATGCTGTTTATATTCAGTATTGTCTATGAAACAGCACTGCCAAGGAAGTTCAGCAAATAAAAGGGGATTGCCATGTTCTATTTCTTATTTCACCTCTCATCTTAACACTTTAAAGTCCTTTAGTAAGGAATATATAATAGATATAATTTATTGATGGAGGGGAAAAAACAGAGGGACAATGAGAATAGTTCAGTGAGGACCAGCACAATCGGGAAATGAGACTGGATTAAATGAAAGCAGAAAATCACAGGACTAAGAGTTAAGAACATCCCTGAGTGCTAAGGTGGATGGAGGTGAATGTGTGTACTTCAGTACAATGCAAAACCAGGATTAAAGGCAAGGACTCTGCTCTATGAGCTGGGCCGTGGCAGGGAGTGACAAACTCACATGCACAGGAAGGATAAATGTCCTGCCTTGTGTTCCCAAGGTAGCCATTCTTTTATGAAGTGTGATTCACAAAACTAGGGAGGCTGAGGGGATAGCAATGCAAAACACATGTCCCAGAAAGTCAGGATGGGAAATCAAAGAGCAATTATGAGACCATCTGTGCTGTGGGATGGCTGTGGCAGAACCAGCACTGGTCCTTCACTCCTCTGTGGGTTTTTGGGCCGGGGCAAACACTGAGCTGTGGTCTGCTTGGAAAAATCAGGGGGAACAAACCCATGGCTGCTTGTACAACTCCTTGCACAGAATTACTACAGGAAAAACCTAATAAGAAATCCCAAATGCACCACTCAGCCAATCTGCATTTCCAGGGAAACAGCTGCATCAGCAGGAAATCCTCATCTCTCTTTTGTGTCCCTCAGGTGAGTGGGAGCTCGTGCCAGCACACGGACACAGGGTCAGGGACATTCCTCTGTGGGGGAGATGTGTCTACTCCTTCACACTCCTGGCAGCACAGGGACACAGGGACATTCCTAATTTCCTGTGTGAAAAGGAAACATCACTCCTGGATGCTTTACTGTTTCCTTATCCCCAAGCTCCCAGAGATGTCCAGCACCCCGAGGCCCATGCAGAGTCCCATTCAGAGATGTTTTCAGCCCTGAGGGTTGTTTTTCATTCCTTACTTTCAGCAGCTGGAGGCAACATCAGCACAAGGGGGAACTGATACCTCCATGGGCTTTTTGTGCGACATCAGGAAAAGCTCCAAAATCTTCATTAAGACAGTAACAGCATCTCAGTGTTGGGGGAAAATACATACACACACAGACATATCTGCTAATCCTCTGCCTCAGGGGTCAGGGGGTGAATTTGGGCTCAACACTCACAGTCTGAAGCTGCTGCATCTCCATTCCTCGTGGGCCATATGTCAGGCACCCAGTGGGAAGGTCTGGAGTTCCCCTGTGCAGATCTCCCTCTTAGGAACGTGGTTTAGTGGTGGCCTTACAAGTGCTGGGGGAACGGTTGGACTCGATGGTCTTAAAGGTCTTTTCCAACCTAAACGATTCCATGATTCTATGATAATCCTATTAGCATTAACATGGACTGTGTAGCTAAATCTCCACATTCTGCACAGAAACTGAATCCCTGAGGGGCTGGCTTAAAATAATGAAGTACTCAGAAAGGGAAAGATGAGAGCAAAGGAAGGTTTGTCCAGTGATGGTGTCTCCTATGGGAAGTAAATCAGGCAGTGCTCAGGGATTTGGAGCTGCTGTGGTGAGTCATCTGGATTGGGGATGGATCTGGAGGATGTACAATTGGCTGGGAAAAACACTGTGCCCTGGGTGGGCAGCACCTCCTTAATTTCTTTTCCTACATCTTTCCTCACTCTTGTTTGATACCAGTGAGAGAGAAGAAGGAAAGGCAGGGTCAGCACATCCTTTCCTCCAGACTGTGACACACAGGATGGGTTTGAGGGATGGGGCTGCACAGGGCTGTCAGGGCAGATCGTCAAGCAAGTGCTGGCACTGTGGGGAGAGCACAGAAAAACCCAGAGACACCATAGCAGGGGAGGAACAGCCATGCTCAAAAAGGGGAAACCAGGCAGAACTATCACAGCCATCCATGCTGAGGTCCTGTCCACATGTCCAATGGAAGGAACTTCCCATGGGATGGAGTGAGGGATGACAAGGGTGCCAGACAATGGGGGAGCTGCTGCAGAGGAGGATTTGGCCCCAGGGCTGCCATAGCCCTGGGCTCAGCCACAGGCTTATCCCAATGTCCTGGCTGCTGCAGCCTTGGCAAAAATAGTCATTAACCCAAATATCCTCATTAGATCCTCACATGAGGACTTGTAGTCCACCAAAGTATTCCTTCAGTATGAAGATTTCTGCTCTATTGAGTTACAAAGGTGCCTGGAGTAAAGGGAACTTTAATTCAGGAGACCCTGGATGATCGTGATCACTCTTGGCCTCACAGTTAATGACCAGTTTATTTCTCAGAAGTGTCCATGAAGTGAATGGTGGCACAGCCTTGCTCGCGTCCCAGCTCAGAACCCCCAGCAGGTTCACACTCAGCCTGGAAGCTGACCAAACTTAAACAAAGTGGGTTGTTCATACTGTTTGGACAGTGCCTTGGATCAAACCCCATTTATTCTGCTATTACTATTCATTATTCCCTCCAGTGGTACCCTTAATGTTTGAGCTGGGATCTGCTTAATCCTGTAAAGCCCAGCTTCTCCTCGTGCCAGAGCGGGGAACAAAGTCATAATTCTCCATTCACAGCCTCCCGGGCTGTTGCCATGGGAATGATGCAATGTTCCCAATTCCTGGGGCTGCTCTCCTGCCAGTTCAGGTAGGAGAAGCCACTTTCCCGAGGGAAGAGTGCCCTGGATTGAGTGCTGTGCTTTGACAATTAGCCAGGGAAATTACAGATCGCTCCATCAAAGTGACAGCTCCTCACTCACAGGGACCTGGTTTCTGAATTGGAAATGAAGACCTGGGCAAGCTCACTGGGGGTACATAGAAGTGCTGGATCTGTACCTTGAGGTCCTCAGGTACTGATAATCCCACTGTGTTTGTCCTATTTACAGCCTTCCCCAGTACTGCCCATCCACACCTAGATCCCATCCCACTGTCCCTAGCTCCTTACCCACAGTGACATCCCAAAACAGGCTTCCTGCCCAGGAACCCATACCCGGGGCACCTCGCAGCCTCGAGCCTGGGCCTGGGCTTAGGCAGGACCTGGTGGAGGCTTTTGAAGTACAAAAATCCACAGGGGGTGCTGAGGATGAATTTGGGTGTGAGGGGCTGGTGTGGTAAGAACTTCCCAAACTTCACCTGAGAGCAGCAACTCTGATAAATCCTCCTTATTCTATCACTGTGGTCAGAGATTGCCCCAAACCTTGCCTCATCCCCAAAACCAGGGGGAACTGGGGCACTGGTCTGCTCAGAACACTGGTATAGGTTCCAGCCATAAAATGCACCTTTCTGAGTTTATGGGAAGAAAAGTTGCTAAAAAGTGTCACTTAGTGTAAAGTTCAGTTTGCCCATGAGAATCCAGAGCTGTATGAAGCTTCAAAGCTAAAATGGGGAACAGGGCAGGTCCTGATGGGAGCCTTGCCAAACCTGTGGAGATAAAACTGATTAAAAGTCACCTTTTGTCATGGCTCTTTCCCCCCACGTTTTCCTTCCATAAACTAAATAAAACTGAAGCCTCAAACCCTTGGAGATGGCTCCTCCCTTCCTCCTATCCTTGAGACTTCAAAGCATAACCTGAAAATTCCATCAGTGCACGTTTACTCCTGTGCCTTGCCCTAAATTCTGGTCTGAGTGGATCATCTCTGCACCAAACGTCTTTGTGCTGTTCTCTGTCACATTAGAACCTCTGCAGCCCCAGACTGCCCTGAGTGGTGCCTCCTCACCCAGCACTGAGGGCTGGTGGTGTCCAGGCAAGTCCTTCCTGCTGCACATTTGGAGAACTGATGGGTTCCTCTTTTTAAAACAACACCCCTGATCCAGGGAGATTGAACACAGGGGACCAAACAGGAGGCTGGTGTGGAGGGAAGCCCCTCATAGCACTGCCAAGGTTGGAGCTTGGCTGTGACTTTGGGAGAGAAATTTCCAGCAAGCCGTGCAGCACAGTGGGTCTGTGTCCAGGCCAAACGGCCTTGTTTCCTTCACAAAGTGTTCCTAAAGTCAGGATATGTCTCATTGCAGCTTCTTCATCCACACATCTAGTTTCCTCAGAGAAGAGAGGAATTCAAGGGTTTGATGTGATCTCTGTGTGACAAACCCATGCTGGCTCTTTTATCACCTGGTTATCTGCCAGGTGCTTCAATAGATCTAAAACCTCCCGTACTCCAGAAGCTTCCCAGGCATCAAAGCACAGCTGAGCACTAAATAATCCCCTTGGTCTTTCTCTTAACACTTGGGAAGAGGAGTGGGAGTTGATCTCCTCTGTGGGACGGGTTGTCTGATGGCTCAGAAATTGCTGGATCCTGGAGCTCCTCAGCATTGTCAGTACCAGATCCAGAGGCACAGAAGTCTGTCAATTCCCTCTAACCCCCCCAGTCATTCCCTGCCCTCCCTCCTGCTCCTCCATCCCTCCGACCCAGCTCTGCGCGACGATGGAAGCTGGGTTAATAGATGAAAGAGGAATTGCTAAAACAAATATTTTCTTCCCAAAGCTCTCTTCATTAGCTATAAACACAGGGAGCTGCTGCGGATAACCAACGTTTAGAGGGTTGTGGCTCTGTGGTGAAAGCAGGGATTGGGGACACATGAAGTTCTGATTTTTTCTTAAAACCAGCATTCCTCCAGCACCTCATCCCTACTTTGTGGCCCGACCCTAGGGCTCGAGTGGGAACTGTGGCATGGCTCCAGAATGGTTTTCTTCCCACAAGCACAGCCAGGGTGGAGGATATCATTAAATCCTGATAATCCAAATTTAGTGGGCAAAGATGTCTTTGGGCACCTTTCAGGGGACACATCACCCTTCAAAAACAACCCCCGGCCAGAAAAAATTGTGGCAGCAGCAGTGGAGCAACAAAACCCAAGGAGCAATGAGCACAAGATGCTCCCCTCACTTTAACATCCACCTGAGAGCAGTGGTGACGTAAAAATCCACCCCCAGCATTTGGGAAAAGGGAATAAAAATGGGATTTGAACACCTTAAGGGCATTAAATCCCCAGGAGTTCTACTGGCGTCTCTTGCCCTGAGCTGGAGCCAGCTCACCGACCTGCCTTTGCCGTGATTATAATCCTTAATTTCTGATTTTGCCACCTGCACTATGTTTCATGAAATTTTAAAGCTAATGCTCTGCCAAACTCAAATGGCAGTGGAGCAGATGTTTAAGTGCAGCCAAGGATGAATAAATTATGGGGCTCATGGCCGTATGGTGAAGGAGGGAGAGGGTGGATGGCTCCAAATAGGAAGATAATTGATTTAAATGACATTGTCCATTGGAGTCACCTGGGATCAGCTCCTTGGGCACAGGCAGAAGAGATGCAGCAATTAAAGACACTGGTCTGAGCAGCAGTGACTTGCCTCTGTGCAGACTGTGCTCAGCCTTTCATTTTTGGCTGTTCTGTGGCTTTTCCACTTCTTTATTCCATCTCAATATCAGGCAGGGAGAGGAAAAGGAAGCTGAATTTGGTCTTGGTCCACCTGTAATTGAAATGAGCCTGGTTGGGTTGTCCTGGGGCTCTGGGAAGGAAGGGAATGTTGAGGCTTTAAAGAGCCTTTTAATTCCACAGAGAGAGATCTAATAATCATTGATGGTTGGACTCCAAATCCAGACCAGAAGCACCAAACTGCATTTTTTAATCACAAGATGAGTCAAAAATGATGGTGACTCAGGAGCCCACAGGATTTCTACTCTTCTCAGCTACAGACAACCCTGGCGACCTCGGGCAAGGTACTTAACCCCTTAGCATGGCCCAGTCCTTCCAATGGGGAAGGACTTAGTTACCTGGCAGGGGTAAATAAATTCCCCTGGCAAACCCAGAGCTGCCATGGAGGTAAAGATTCCCTGGAACCCCAAGATCTTGCTAATTCATGAGCCCTCTCTTCCCGAGGGATGCTGTGGCTGGTTCTGCTTTGTGCCCTTCCAAGGACCTGAGTTTTGGGGGCTCAGTGCCACCCCTGTCCTCACAAACCACAGCCCAGGGGTGGGACCTGCCTGAACTTGCAGCATTTTTTGCGTTTCACCTAAACCAGATTTTTTTCCAACTCAAACCAGCCCTGCTAGAAAGTGTTGGCTTTTCAATCACCTGCCTGTCTGTGGCTCCTGGCGGCCTCTTGGCATGAGCTGCATGCCAGAGCACAGCCTCTCTCCAGGTGAATCCTGGCTTGGGAGCAAAGGCAAATCAAGCAAAAACCAGGGGGCAAAGGATTTCTGCCTCTGAGGATGTTCATCTCCAGCCAGATCTGGGACTGGTGGCAGAGGAAGAGGGACCCAGTATGGTGCCAGCAGCAGTTTTGGGGCACTCAGGGGTGCTGAAGTCCTGATTTGTGTGGAAAGGACACCAGGAAAAAAGGGCTTGATCCTGCCTATGTCTCCTGGGAGATGATGCCATGGAGAAAATAGAGATTAAGGAGGTTTTCTAAGAGCATAAGCAGCCTGTGGAAGCTGCAGGAGGACTTCCAGTTTTCCAAGACATGCTGAGTAACTATACAGGAGGGTGGGCGCTCCTGCGTGCTGCGATGCAGAAACCAAATTCCAGTACCAAATCCCAGGCAGATCCCGTGGACACAGTGATCCCTGCAAAGGGAGTCATGTCCCATTTCAGCAGGGTTGTGAGCCCAGGGCTTCCCCCAGAGCAGGAGATAGTCCCCATAAAGAGCCAGGAAAGACCGTACCAGCCTCGAGTTCCACACACCATCCCAGTCCCACGAGGAAGCTCTGCGGAGCCGTGCTGGGAACGCCGGCTCTTGGGAGCACCAGCCCCAGCTGAGCGTGTTCAGCACTGATGTGATGCCAGCTCCTTGGGGAATGGGGCCTTGGGGAGCTGCATGGAGGCTCCCACTGCTGGAAGCTACACCCAAGCAAAAAAAAAAAACATCTCTGGGGATTTCCTGAGTGTGTCTGGTCGGCAAGGATGGGGCCAGGCCATCCCCTCCCTGCAGCTCCCTCTCCTCATGCCAGCAGGAGTACCCAGGCTCTAAATCACAGTAGGGACCCTGCTGAGCTGCAGAAACAACAATTTGCTTTTCTCCTCTTCCTTGCACTGACCAGGCAGCTACCACTCTTTCCTTCAGATCAACACTGGGCTTGTTGTCCCTCTGAAGAAGCTCCAAGCTCTGCAACATGGCACAGAGAGGACGCAGGCTGTTTCCTAATGCCCCTGGCACAGGTTAGCTCACAGGAGGAACATCGATCCAGTACAGCCCCCTTCATCCTGCAGACACCCAGGGAACATGGATTATTTTCATCTCACCAACAGCTGCATGAAAATATGCTCACTCCTGCCCTCTCTTTGGAGGCAGCTGCAGCAGAGGGCTAAAAAATCCTCCTCTGGCCAGTCCTAGCTCTGCCACCAGACAGCCCCACAGAGGAGGGGGCTGTGTTTGTGCTGAGCCCCTCAGCTCACTGAGTCATCCTTCAGAAACTCCTTGTTCTCTCTCTGCCCTGCCCCATGTGGACAGTGCTGAGGACAGAAGTGATGCTCCATGGGTGAGCTGAGCAGGGTGATGCAGTGCTCACTGTAGAGCCCAGAGAGATCAAGGTGCCTCAGCACCTCTGAGTGACAATGCTGAGAGATCCAAGTGCCACTCTGATCCTCATGCTGTAGGGCACAACTGTCATTGTCCCTACCAGAGCGGGGGCTGTGAGCAGAAACAGCAGGATCAGAGAACCCCAGAATTATTTAGGTTGGAAAAGATGTCCAAGACCATCCAGTTCAACTGGTGACCAATCACCACCTTGTCAACCAGATCAGAGCACTGAGTGCCAGGTCCGGTTGTTCCTTGAACACTCACAGGGATGGTGACTCCACCACTTCCATGAGCAGCCCATTACAATGCTGGACTTCCCTTTCCATGAAGAATTTCTTCCTGAAAAGTACCTTTCCTCCTGCCTGGGGAACAGCAGAAGCTGAGGACAGGGTGCCCTGCAGCAGCACTACTTCAGTTTCAGGTTTGGTGAGGACATCGTCTCCTGCCATTGTGGCAGCACAGCCCTGAAGCTAGCAGGGTGGTTTGGGGAAAGCTTGTGCTCTCAACCTCCTCAGCCTCTTCACAGGTTCAGGATCATCCCCTTTCTCCTGGATGCCTCCGGAATGACAGATCCTCAGGCAGACCCACATCTCCGGGTCTGCCCGGAGCTCCACGTGCCAAGGGGGAGCCGGCTGCCGTCCCCCCACTGCCAGCTCCCTCCTCCCGCTGTCACTGGGCCGCCTGCCATTTCCCTTTGGCGTGCACGCTGCTCCAGCCTTTTTTCCCCCCTTTCAGGCTGACAACTGGGCCTCAGCATCAGCTGCTTGTTGCTCAGCATCAGCCTTTCAGCAAACAGCAGGTGCAAGCGGGGCGACCCTGGGCTGCGCTACAGTAATCCCGCAGCCCCCCCGGGCCTCCCTCGCACAATATTGTGCCCTCGGCTCAAGAATGTTTTTGTCTCCCCTTCACAGTTGTGAATTCTTGTATAGATTGAAAAGAAATCTCTTTCTAATCTTCCTGCGGGGCCGTGGCTGGGAGGAGCGGGTGCCTCGCTGCGAAGGGAGCGTGGCCGGCACAGCTGTGCGGGAGGAGCGGGCAGCTGCCGGCCGGGACGCGGCGACAGAGCGGCCGGGACGCGGGGATCGCGTCCTCCCTGCCCGCATCCGTGACAGCGGATGTGTGTGGCTCCGTGGGCTCTCAGGCCAGCCTGGGAAAGAAACCGACTCATCGCCCACATGAGGAACGCGGGGATGACACAGCAGCAGGTCCCCGCTCCGGCAGCGGCGTTGAACCGCAGCGGGTGCTGCCCGGAGCCCCGGGGAGGCGGAGGCGAGCGGGAATCCAAACGCACAGGGATTTTGGATAACACATCGTGCTGGGCTGCAGGAGGAAGGCAGGAGCAGGAGAGAGCGTTGTGAACAGGGATGGAACATCACCGCAGGGCTTGGCTTCAGCACAACTCTGTACGGTGAAATCAGGACGCAATGACACTTTCGTTATGTGTCACCCTGTACTGAAATTGCTCAAAGCCCAGCGCGGGAGGGAAACATCATCCTTCACACAGGTTATCAAAGCCTCCCTTCCTCTCATGGACCAGCTCCACAGGCAAGAAACCACATCCTCTGTCCCACATACACACGAGCTCCCCGCTGCCCTGAAAGCAGGAGGCACAGGCAGTGGGACAGAGCAGGGGACAGAGGGGCTCTCCAGCGAGCTGCTGAGAGGGAGCCAGTGGTCCCACAGCAATGCAGTAGGCTGGGAATCCCATCTGGCAGCCCCAGCGGGACTCGGGACACCTTTTTTGGGAGGTAAACCACTGCACCCAGGTCCCTGTGGAGATCAGGGAGAGCCACTGCCTTGCCTGAGGCACCGTGCAAACACAAGTTCCTCTCCCACATCCTGTACCTCTTGGTGTGGTTTGACCTTGCTTGACAAGGCACGATTTGCTTTAACCACAGCCCAGTCTCATGATGGGGCCGTGGCTCCCGGGGCAAATGGGCTGTAAGCCCAGCTTACAGACCCTCTGCAGCAGTTTTACCTCACAGACAGATTTTAACACCACGTCCCTGGTGTGTTCATAAAGCAAACAGCTCCCTCACGCTGTGGGCAGCCCCACAAACGCAGCCTCTGTTTAAACTCAATCTCTGTCCAAAATTGCAAGGAGAGGTGATTCCCTCTGCCCTGAGAGGCATGAGGCAGAACACCAGAGATGTCCAAGCCCACCTTCCCCCCAGCATATTCCACTTTTCCCTTGAGTTTCTGGATCAAACACCGGCAGTGCCCCAGCTCAGTGTGAGCCCAGCTTTTTTATCACAAGTTGATCACCGAGTCCAACCTGTGCCCGGTCCCCACCTCGTCACCCAGCCCAGAGCACTGAGTGCCACGTCCAGCCATTCCTCAGACACCTCCAGGGATGGGGACTCCACCGCCTTCCTGGACAGGCCCTTTTCTGTGCCTGACAACTCTTGTGTAAAGAAATTCTTCTTTATATCCCATCTGAACTTTCCCTGTGCAGCTTGGGGCTACATCCTCTCTTCCTGTCACTAACTGAACCTCATTCCAAATCCCACACTGCTGAAATAACTCTCTGTTACCTTATACTGGATTTACATGGCCAGGTTTTGGTGGCCACAGGAGTGGCTTCTGTGAGAAGCTGCCAGGTTTCCTCACATGCAGCACAGCCCATTCCAGGCAGCTCCAAGTTGGATGTACTGCTAGCCAAAGCTGAGCCAATCAGGAATGGTGGTGACATCTCTAGGATTACATATTTAAGAAGAAAAAATCTTATTAGGCAGATAGACTTGGGTCCAGAGAAGAGTAGGGTGAGAATATATGAGAGGAACAGCAGTCAACAAGGTGTGATGTGGTCAGTGCAGAAGGAGAGGCAGGAGCTGCTCCAGGTGTGAGCTGAGATTCCCCTACAGCCTGTGGTACAGAGTGTGGAGCAGCAGGGCTGTCCCCATGGAGCCCATGGAGGCCCATGGGTGTGCAGAGATCCTCCTGTGGAGGACCCCACACTGGAGCAGGGGGATACCTGAGAGGAGGATCTGAACCTCTAGGAAGCCCATGCCTGTCCAGGGACCTACAGACCCATGGACAGAGGAGCCCACACTGGAACAGGTTTCCTGGCAGGACTTGTGAAGCCGTGGGGGATCCACCTTGGAGCAAGCTGAATCTGAAAGACTGGCACCAGGGAAGAATGACCCACAAAGCCACGGGATAGACTCACATTGCAGAAATTCATGGAGAGCTGGCTGCTGTGGGAGGGACCCCATGCTGGAGCACGGGAAGGACTCCTCTCCCTGAGCAGTAGCAGAAACAACTTGTGATGAACTGGCTGTAACCACCATTTCTGTCTCCTTGCGCTGCTGTGTGGGTAGGAGCCAGAGCAGGGAAGGAAGGGAGGGTGGGGGAAAAGATCTTGTAAAGGTTTTTTTTACCTCCCATTATCCTGCTGTGATTTTGTTAGTAATAAATTCAATTAACATATGAGTCAGTTTTGCCTGTCAGTTTTGGGTGAGGGATCTCTCCCAATCCTTATCTCAACTCATGAGCATTTGCTATATTTCCTCTCCCTGTCCAGCTGTGGAGGGCAGTGATGGAGAGGCTTCCCGAGGGTGCGTGGCACCCAGCCAGGATTAATCCACTGCACACCTTCATGAATAATTCCCCCCACTGCTCTCCATGCCGTCTCTGCTCAGTGGCCAGTCAGCTGCAAACAGGGCAAGGATCTTGAAAAACAGGGAAGAGGCAGCACGTCCAGCCCAAAGGCTGTCAGGCCAGGAGAATTTCCATCACATATCCACAGCACAAACCATGCGGATGATACCCAGTGGAACAGCTCCTTGTGTTTTCCCTGTTAGCTCTGCTGCTCTCCAGGGGAGCTAAAGCACAGCCTGCATGATCTCTGTAAATGTATTTCTTTTAAATGAGAAGCATGGGGAAAAGCTGTGGTTAGGAAGAGGGAGGGATAGGCAGGCAAAGCAACACTGTTGCTGCTAGCTGCCAGCCTGGATGTGCTTGGGTGGGTACCAGAGCCTGCACTTCCCCTCTGCTGGCCACCCCCCAAGAGCACAGCCCACAGCAAAAGCTTCTTTTATTAGTATAGTATAAAGATTAACCCTCTTTTCCCCAAAAGAATGATGTCCCATCCCTTTCCCAAGGCAGCTGCTGTGGAAGGGAGTGATATTTGAGTAACACAACCCTGCTGAGGATTTATGAATCTGTCCCTGCCCTTGTCCCACGATTTGTTAGATATTGATTCATTTTACCTTCAACTCCAAGGTGCTGATCAGCCTGGAAAGTGAAGGCTTTATTTATTATGTGTATTAAAACCAGACCTCTTCTGTGCTGAAGGACAGGTTTAAAAAATCTCTGGGTTCCTTCCACCTTAGAAAACCTATTTTTAACAATCTGAATCTCACACCATCCTGTTGTGGCTATAACACTCCCTAGAAAAGTTCCTCTGGCAGGAATGGATCCTAACAGTGATCTAGGAATCACTGGATTGTTGATTGTAATAAATATAAATGTCTGGTCACATAACTAAATTCTTATATCCATGGATAGCAATGCACTGAGTATTTCCCATATGAAATGCACCTCAAGATTCACTTCCACAGCATTTTCCGATATAGCTCAACAAAATATTCCTGAGAAAGCACCTCTGTCCACCCTCTATGCAGATATTTAGGCTGAAAATTAAACCCTGAGACACTTCCTGAGTGACAGCCATCCACTGAGGCTGCATAAATATGAAACTTTGGAGGAAAATGCTACTTTCTGGCTCTTTTTGACTTTTACAAACTCTTGGTGACATACCTGGTAATTCAGGAAAACGAACTATCCTCCATCTGTGGCATTTTAAAACTCTGTGTTAGTCTACTGTCACCTGGTATAGACAGGAGTCAACTACAACAAAACAAAAATACAGAGGTGAAGGGGAGTTTTGTTAAAACTGCTAGGAGCTGCCTACATGGCAACTGTTTAATTAACTGTTCAATCACATTTCCAGGAGCCCATTTCGATTTGTGATTCACACTTAAAGGCTGGCAGGACGCTGTGTAATTTCCTTTAAAAAGCTGGTTAAGCCCCGATTTGCTGGATACAAGATGCACTGAGATCACTCACAAACACAATGCTCAGCTGCCCGGAATTGGAGTGTGAGGACAGACTTGGCCAAAACAACAACCTTCAGAGGGAACCAAACCCCAAAGAAGTCAGCTCTTTCTGCCTGCTTCACTCATGGGTGTCACAACACAGCTCTGATGTGTTAAGTGTCCCCAGAGTGATGGATGGTGACAACTCTGATAGAATGACCTGGTGGGAGCAGTCAGTCAGGGCAGCAAGGACTCGGGCCTGCACCCAAATAACTCCAGAAGCAGCCAGAATAGGAAAGGAATTCTGCAAATAGGAAAGGAATTCTGCAAAGAAACGCACATGGGATTTAAGGAGGTTTTAGGAGTCAGCACCTAAAACGCTGCTTGTGCACAGATGATTTTAAGCGTTCACGATAGCAACCCCACAATGTGGTTGGTGTCAAGTTCCCAAAATGGAAGGTATTAATCCCATTGGAAGGTCACAGCAAGGAAGTTTCACCTTCCAATGGCAATATGCTAAATTCTAACTGTTTAATGGCACTCAGGGCTTTTTGGAAAGAACAAAGTTGTTCCCTCATTGTCCGTTTTGGTGGGTTTGGGTTGACCTTCTGTGAGCAGGAGTGGCTGCACACCTCTTGCCTGGCGGGGGGATGATCCTCTGCCTTGCAAAGCTGAGAATCAACACCTCATGATCACCACGAATCAGGATGACCACAAAAGAGAAAAAGAGATGACCACTTTTCCTCCCATGCGCCCTCTGATTCATTTTGTCCAAGCCCCGTTCGGCTGGATCTGTTCCCAGAGCAGGCAGAGGGGGCTCCACAAGCGGCGACGCCGGCACGGCAGGCAGGAAGAGGCCGAGCTGTGCGCTCCAGCCCGGCGGCCGAGGCCGGGCGGCGGNGCGGTGTTGAAGGCCCTGCCGATGACCAGCCTGCGCACCTCGCTGGTGCCCGCCCCGATCTCGTAGAGCTTGGCGTCGCGCAGGAAGCGCCCCATGGGGTAGTCGTTGATGTAACCGTTCCCACCTGCCACGCAAAAAAAGCCACAGGTCACTCCCTGTCCCCCATTTCAGGGCTGAGGGTGGGAAATGCTCTTGTGCTGTGCTTGGCTCTGTCGAGCTGTCAGTGACTCACCCAGGCACTGGATGCCATCCAGGGCCACCTGCGTTGCACACTCTGCTGAGTACAGGATCACTCCGGCGCAGTCCTACGGGACAGTCAGGAAAGGTGTCACCTGCCAGTCCCTCACACTGCCATCAACCCACAGACACCTGCTAAGAACCCTGAGCTCCTGAGCTGCTTGATCACAGAGCACAGGGAGCTCCAGCAGTGTCCCTGTTACTACAGAACACTCACGGCAGGTCTGTAAAAACCACAGACCTTGCTTTTATTTGTGAGTGAAGACAGAAGAAGGAAAAAAATAACAAGTGCACCAGAGAAGCTGGCTCTCTCACAAAGGCCCATCAATCCCTCAGGAAACCAACAGGATTTGCTTTGGGATGCAGAGCTCTGTGCTCTCACTCAACATCCTCCTCTAAGAGGCACGGTGACAGGTGCAGCTGACAACACCTCTAACAAGTGTTACAGCCCTTACAATAGCCAGGACATCTGTCTGAGCTTCCAATAAACTCCTACTGATGCAGCTAAATCTCTTGCTTTGTAGAAGGAGGCTTGCTTTTATTTGGGAGTGAAGAAAGGTATTCTGGGTGTGAAAAAAACACCCTTTGGGCTCATTGTACAGAGGCTCCCCCCAGCTGAGGCTCTGGGACCGGAGGAATTTCCCCAGGACACACAGCCTAGGCAGGATTTGAGCTCACCTTGGCGTTGAAGTGGCCCTGGTCACAGGCTTTGGCCACGTTGTAGACGTACTGCCGGCAGGCCATGAGCCGCGTGTACATGTCTGCCATCTTGCCCTGCATGAGCTGCACGGCCCAAGGACAAGGGACATTAATTAACACGAGTGAAGGGACCTCCCATTCCCCAAAACACCTCAGAGAAACTAGACATGGGAGGAGACAGGGACCCAGCAGACACGAGGGAGCTGCAGGTTCTGTTAATTCACAGACCCCTTGATATCAGCCACAGTCCCTCATCCACCAAGAGCAATTGCCAGGGAGCAGGCTCAGAGGTCTTTCCACCTTCTCACCTCATCACAGAATCCCAGGATTTGTTGAGTTGGAAGGGACTTTAAAGTTCACCCAGTTCCATCTCTTTGCCATGAGCAGGAACCTTTCAGCAGCACTGGCTGCTCATTATCACATCATGCAGCCCCAGCACAAACGGCAAGTGAGCTTCTCCATGCAAAGCCCCCACCACAACAAAGCTCTCTGTCTTCCCAGTTTTAAAGAGAAAAGAGAACAAAAATTCCCAATTCCTTTTCTGCCTCACCTGGAAGTGACCAATTTTCTGTCCAAATGCTTCTCTGACATGCAGGTATGGAATTGCATGGTCAAGAACAGCTTGCATGAGCCTAAGAAGAGCAGAGAGAAAAGAGAAACAGCACAACTATGAATTAATAATGCTTTAAACTTTGGAAGCATAACCCAAGGCAAAAAGGTTCTCATAGCTAAAGTGATTTCCTGCTGTCTTCCTACAGCTCCACTCAAACAAAGCCAAGAATAAAATCCAAAGGTGCCGTATTTTCCCCCAGTGCTCATTTGTGACATTCTGTGGGAAGGTCTGAGTTTTAAATTCAGGGGACGGAGACTTGAAGAGCTTTCTCACAACCACAGCCAGGACAGTTCATGCTGCCTCTTATCTCCAGAACCCCTCAACTCAAGGAGTACCAGCCAATACCATAAAAAAAAGAGCACAGGTAAGAACAAGGAGGGGATACCTCCTCCTGCACTGTGGAAGTTGGTCTTTCCACAAGAGGATTAGCCCAGAGAGACCACTTGGGAGTCCAAAAGAACTGTGCGGTGCCAGTAATTACTGGGGAGCTTAAGAATTGGATAAATGAAGAACAAACCAGTCTGTGAGTTGCTGGATTGTGTGTTAGATTCTGAGGAATTCATAACACAAATGAACTGGTTATTCCCTGATTAATAACGTAGGGATACACAAGACAGCAACTGGAGTCTGAAGCAGATTTGTATCTCTGGAAATTTTTTTATCAAGACTGATAATTTTCAAAGCCTGGAGTGTCAGTGGGCAGGCAGACTTGCAAACATTTTTTCTGGCATTGCTTCTCCCATCCCTTGCCCCTCACAGGGGGATGGGAGATGCTTTCAAATTGAAAAACCTCTGCATAAGGAGCTGAGACCTCAAGGATGAGGCAGAGCACATTTGAGTGAGTGGGAGCTGCTAGGAGAGTCCTGTGGAGCAGCTGTGCTGGTTTTGACTGGGACACCCAGCAGCCACAGGATCTCCTTGCACCTTGCTTCCTTCCCACATCTGACCCAGCCTCTCCTCTTCTGCTGCCCCAGTAACCCAATTCTCCATCCAGGATCCATCTTACCAAGAGCTGCAGTCCCCACGGGATCCCCACCAGGCTTGGTGATCCCTAAGGACCCTTCTGGCCTTACAACCTATAAAAGATGACAAACCCTTACCCTAGGGGGCCTCCAGACAGCACGAGCCTCTCCAGGTCCAATCCACTCATCAGAACGTAGACTCCTTTGCTCAGTGTGCCCAAGATGTTTTCAGCTGCAAAGAGCAAAGGAAAAGTGATTTATTTATGTGCAAAACTCAGACAAGCTGCTTACTGTGGGGAGGAGCAGCCTGTGCCAGTGGAAGGTGTCCCTGCCCATGGAAGGGGGTGGGACTGGATGAACTTGAGGTTCCTCCCAGCCCAAACCATTCTGGGATTCCATGAAAAATGACTAAATAGCCTGAACAATTTCCTGGAAAAAACTGTTTCAGCTTCCAAAGCCAAATATCAGAAGGAGCATTAATGGCCAGAGTGCCAAGTGCCTTCACTTCCAACACTGCAGTGATGTGCTTCTCCATGTCATCATCCTCTTTCCACAAGAACACGCTGTTTCCTGTGGATGACTCCTGGGACACGATCAGAGCACTGGGCCACTGGCCTTTATGATTTCAGGGTGGAGGGATCCAATACCGTTAGAAATGTTAGATTTCAACTGAAACTATTCCACTTTAGCTTTTGAAGGCATATATGGGGAGCAGGAGAGCTCCATGCTCATAGGATTTCTATGATTCTGGATAAGACATCTCTTGCTCTAGAAAGGCTGGAATTTTTCTATCAACAAAAATTGCCACTGGAATAAAAAAGACTGCTACTACAGAGGCCTCTGCTGTACTGACTAACAAAGAAAAAGGATGTCCATTTTCAGGCCCCAGCCCCAAAAGAACTCATAAATGTTATAACAGCCTGTTAGAAAATCTCCAGTGAAAAAACCTTCAGGGCAAAGTAGCTCACCTCCATACAAGACAGGAACTCTAATAGAAACAAGTTTCTTGGAAAGTCTCAGCAAAGCTTTGGAGAAGCAGTGGTTAAGAACAAGGTCCATGATGGTGAAAGAGCAGCGACCTAACAAAGGATTTGCTCCTTCCCTTCGATCCAGCAGATTGCATTTTTCCAGTTCCACCATCTCCCTTCAAAGGCTACAGATAAGCATCTACAAAGCCCTCCAGGTCACAGACTGAACACGTGTGTAATTAGTGATCCAATTTATCTGATCAAGAATACAGGAAACCACCGTGACTTGAACCCAACTCACCAGGGACCTTGCAGTCTTCAAAGATCAATTCACAGGTATTAGACCCTCTCATTCCCAGCTTATCCAGCTTCTGGGCTGTCCTGAAACCCGGCATTCCCTGCAAAGTCAAGGCAGTAAAAATACATTTCATGACTCAGTTCTGACAGACTAAAGAAAATCATGAGAGATCTGTGAAATTCCCCTCACCACAGGAACATGTGTAGGGTGCCAGGAGGGAGATAAAATGATCTAAGAACAAGATCAGGTCTAAGTGCAAGTGCAGAGAAAGCAAATGGACAGAGAAATATGCACATGTGAACCCTGTGCACCCATTTTCTAACGCACATAAACAGCAAATAAATAAATTATTTGGAGAGCTGCCAACACAGGCTCTCCTACAGCCAGGGTTGGAAGTTCTGCCAGAAACGGAACTATTCTCATAATGAAGTTACGTCCACCAGAAGTTTACTGATCTCGGATTTTATTTTCTTAAAGGTTCCTTTCCTGCCTGAAAGGCAGAAAGTAATTTGTCTTTAAGGAAGAGGCTGGCAGTTATGGAAGGAAAACCATCTGACCTCCAAACGAGGCAGTTAGGTTGAAGGATTCTGCTCTAAACCCCTGTGGGGATGGGGTTTTAAGCCTACCCTCTCCACGATGAAGGCGGTTATGCCTCGGGAGGCCGGGACAGCGCTCATATCAGTTTTGGCATAGACAATGAGAACATCCGCATCCGGCCCGTTGGTGATCCAGAATTTGTTCCCATTCAAAACAAAGTAGTCTCCTGCAAGCCAAGGGATGAAATCTGTTAGCTGACAGCAACACTGGCATTCCTACTGAATTTATTGCCTAAACAGAATCACTTAGGTTGGAAAAGAGCTCCAAGATTGTTGAGTCAAACCTTTGGCCCATCACCATCTTGTGAACCAGACCAGAGCACTGAGTGCCATAGCCAAATATTCCTTAAACACCTCTAGGGAGAGGGACTCCAGCACCTCCCTGGGCAGCACAGGACAGGCTTTACCTTTCTTGTCTGCTTTCAGCTTCATGGACACCACATCAGAGCCAGAATTGGGCTCACTCATGGCTAAGGCTCCAATGTGCTCCCCGCTGATTAGCTGGAAGAAAAGACAATTATTAGCAAAAGATGAAGACCAGCAGCATTTTTTGTGTTCCCTCTGTGGCCCCCCTCCACCTGTTTTCCTGCACTGAACCTCCACAGCTGCTGTTCACTGCAAGAACTCAAACAAGAGCTGCTGTTTCCTGCTGTTTGTTGAGGAAGGAGCTCCCTTGTGCTGTGCTGAGGGAACAGAACCAAATCCCAGTGGGATGAGAAGGGTGACTCAGCTCTGTCTGAGCTAGACAAGCACAGCCCTGCTTGCACAACACATGGGGAAGGTGCCAAGGAACCATGCAGGCAGCCATATGCCTGTCCCCAGCTCCTGCCTGGGCTTTCTGCTGCCCTTTTACACAAACAGGAGCTGGTGAACACAAGAGGCAAATGAAGGGGTGAAAAGGGATGAGAAAGTTCCCTGCAATGTTCTCCCCCCACACTCACACTCACTCATGGACCCTCCTCCTTTGCCTGCTCACACCAGGCTCTGGCAGAGCTGTTGCTGCCACTTCACTGTTATTTCATCCTGCCCTTTTCTCCTTGCCTTATTTTTTCCTCCCTGTGTACTTTCATCCATCTTCTCTTTTGATCTCTACTTTTTTGATAAAAAAAACACAGACTCAATGCTTAAGATATGTTCAAACAATTCAATCCATCCTTGCTACAGAAGTCCCCAAGAAGTGCTTAAATCTAGTTAAGCACCTTTAAATGCTCTGTCAGGAGCCAAAACAAGTCAGAGGTGAAGTGACTTCACATCTCATTGAAAGGCAGAGAATGAAGCATGAAAATACACCTGAGGATGGAGAACAACTCGGGGTTACACATTTGCAGGCTGCATGGCGCTTTGAGGAAGTGACACTGTACTTTCCACGTCATTTAAATCAAGTTTCTTGTGCTTATAATTTCACTGATAATCTCAGTAGCTGGGATTCAATGTGCTCATTGTTTTTACATGCATTTAAAAATCTAATTAATGCACTTCTGAGTTACAACATCAATGCCCCAAGTGATGATGAAGTTTCACATGTAGTTAATTAACAGCCAAACCAAGCATTTGGGCAGTGAGAAATAAAGAATATAAAATAGGAAAGCAGTGACTTTCATTCAGAGATCTCAAAATGATTTGGGAATTTGAAAGAATACATTCTCCAGTGTCACCTCAAAGCCTCCCTTAGTAACACACCTCCAGAGAGCTGTGCTGTGCTGCCTGCAGACAAGGACCTGAGCATGTGATGAGGTCAATATGGATTAAAGGGACAAAAATTGACAGGCTAGAGAAGAGCAAGTTTGGTAAATTTGGAATTTCCTCATCTTTGGTCACTGAAATCTGCTTGCAGGCAGCACCCAAAGCTTTCCAGTGCTGCCCCTGGTCCAGGCACACACCTTGGGCAGGTACTTGTGCTTCTGGGCCTCGTTGCCGTTGCGCACGAGCTGGTTGATGCACAGGTTGGAGTGGGCGCCGTAGCTGAGCCCCACGGACGCCGACGCACGGGAGATCTCCTCCATCACCACCACGTGGTCCAGGTATCCCAGGGCAGAGCCACCGTACTCCGCTGGGAAGAGAGGAGAAAGGTCACGTTACCAACCATGTGCACAAGATCCTGGGGCTGGGCTCAGTGTCCAGTGAGATCCAAGACACTTGGAATGCTTTTGGCTTTGGCTGTTGCCAGCCCTGAGCTCGGCACTTCTGGCTTTCTCCATCCTCTCTGAATTTTTCAGTTTTCTCATCTTAAAGTCACAGGGATATTTTGTCTGCACCATAATCCATAATTGACTTGTATAACAGAGTTTGTATGTAGGACATGCACAAGGACACATCTTGAACATGCTACTGACATTGCACAATAATGACTCCTTCTTCTCAACCTTAGTATTATCACGAAGATTAAATCATCAAGTTGCAACCTCCTTAAGGTGAGAACAAAGCAACACAGGCAAGGTTTGTAAAACCTGTATGTATGTTTGCCCCTAAACAAGTGAGGAATTCTCAAACTGCTCAAAAATGTGGCACTAAGGACTTTTCTAAGCCCAAATGTGCAGGACAGCAGAATTTTGATGAGTGCCCGACTGAGAAGGAGAATGATCTGTAAATGGAATTCATCAGTGACAAGCATGTAGATTTCAAGAGAGGATGGAGCAAGACAGAGCAGCACTGGGAGCCCAGCTAGGCTTATGGAGTTGAGCCTAAAACTAACTGTAAAGATTAAAGTCACAGAGTAAAACAGGGAGAGAGAAGTCAGGTAAAGAGAGAAGGCTGAGAAATGCGTAACGGCCTACATAAATATAGACACAAGTACCTCTAAACACATTTATATATACACAAATACAGTCACCTCCCAACCTAAAAGCTGCCTTCTCCAGGTAGGAAGCAAGTGGTTTTACTGCTAAGAGAAGCACTACAACAGGACATGAACACTGAGAAGCAGCTGGGGAGAAAAGCTGGGAGCACTTACTTGTCATCAACGTGGAGGCTGCAAGCAAGAGCAACGGGTAAGAGCAAATCTCTGTGTGTGCTCACAGTGACCAAAGAGCACAGCTCCAGGGGGCTTCTGTCCCAAATTCCTCAAATTAACACCACAGCCACTGGCATCACACACAGCCTTTCCTCCCATGTCCCTCATTTTGGCTCCTGCCTTTTGTCTGCAGGGCTCTTTATCCTCTAAAATCTTCTCTCTCTACCATGAATCTAAGTTCAGGGGTTTGCTATCAGTATCCTAAAAGCTGGGCTTAACAATTCCTCATGTATGCCAAAACAAGAGGGTTTTTAATTAATTCCTATATAATGGCTGGGTTTGGTGCTTTTGCCTCAAGAAAGGTGAGGTAACCATGAGCAGCATAAATCCAGGATTGCTTTGCGCTGCAAGAGGAACACAAAAATGATCCTGCCAGACGCCTCCTCATATAACACAAACCATGGTGTGATTTTGAATGATGCTGCCCTTTCAAAGCTATTTTTTGTATATGACATGCCTGTATTATCATTCTGTGAAAACTATGTATTTACATTTCTTCACTTTGCACTTTATAAAAAGAATGGAAAATTACAAACACCACAGATATCTTAGTTTTAGGAAGGAAACAAACAGCACTGTTATTCAAAATGTTCCCTTAGTGGCCTTGATGCACCGGTGCCCAAACATGCCACTGAATTGTGTACACTCTCCTAAGATTCCACACAATCTTCACATCCTAAATCCCAGTCTCCTCCAACAAAACCAACGTCAATAAAGAAACATCAACTCCACAATCCAAAATAAAGCGAAAAATCCTGGGCGTAGGAAGGTTTTAGAGGAAAACCTTTGAGGAAATCAAGGACAGGACTCACGAAGGGATGGCTTATTTATAGTGTGGGAAACTGCTGTAAGCCTCAGGCACAACATCAAAGAAGAAAGAAGGTAAGAGTGAGGAAAAACAGGAGCAGCAGTAAATGGGGAAGAGAAGAGAGAGAGAAAGCAGAAATGCAGAATTTTTCAGCACTGAAAGCGTGGCGGAGGCATTATTTCGATGCATTGCTATTCATCTGGATTCTGCAGAGCCTTTGCACAGCCACATCTAGAAAACAGACTCTTCCATGGGGAAAGAAAGGCCCCATCAGCTGCTTTTCTCCACTGAGGGCTTCTCCTCATTACCCTGCCTTGGTGCATTCAGCACAATCACACTCATCACAACACTTTTCACTAACCTGCACAAGGCTGAATGAGATTTCCCCTGATTTTTTTTCCGACTGGTTGGCTGTGGTCAGCTCCCCATTAGTTATCACAGCTTTTCAGGGCATTATTTCAGACACTTTAGCTTCTCCCATTACAGATGGATGTTTGTTCTGGGATACTTTTATCTCTAGCTCTCCTCCTTCAAAACTTGCTTCGCATTAGAAAGGCATCAATATGTTTGAGCTACATATGTTACATCTGGAGAAACCGTTTCTGAGCAGTGCTTTTAAACTGTGAAAGGCATTTTGTCAACAAGGAAAAAGGAGTCAAAGTCAGAGAAGAAGGAAAAGAATTGCAAAAGAGTTTTTTAAAACATAAAGATAGGACAAAATGGATGCCACGTGACAGACAAGGCTGTTGTGAACTGGAAAGTGAGAGTTTAAGCAATCTCTCTTTCATTTGAGGAATCATCCATCAGAAAGTAAAAGATTGGAAGAGACTTACCAGGGGCTGTGATCCCCAGAACTCCCAGTTCTCCAAGTTTCTTCCAAAAGTCCTATGAATACAAAACAAGCAATCAGCCCAAACTGGCAGTCTGGGCATCAGCATAACAAGTCCCCCCAGGTAATTCACTGGACACATCTGTTTATCTGTGAGATATCCCAAGAATGAGGCAAATACAACCCCAATACCTGTTCCTCCCGCAGTGGAGCTCCATCCTCACAAGTGAAAAACCACACAGATTTAAGGACACTAGCTATGCTACACATGGGAGGAGTTTGTGGAATTCAGTGAAAATTCACGTGCCTAAATTGAACTCTGGAAGGATACCTCCTAAGATTTAACTCTTTGCCCACTGTAAGGAAAATGTTTGTGTAATGGTAATACTAAACTATCCATTACTAAAACTCCAGAAATATGAAGTGTTGGTATGAGCTGGCACTCTTCCAGTAAAACAGGAGCTGGCGACCAAAGCTAAGGAAGCCTCCTTGGAGGAGATTAAAAAAATGGGAATGTTACAGCCATGACAACATGCAGTGGCAAAGGATGTTGTCACCAGGGAGGCCCACACGTGTCCTGGTGGCACCATCTCCCTGCTGCTCCTTTCCTCTGCTTTGTGGTGGACACATAGGTGAGTGCTCCTCACAAGGCCTCGGTGTCCAGCAATAATTATCAGGGAATATCTCCAGAGACTTCAGAAAGCATCATACAATAGCTCTGGACAACATCTGGAATGCCAGGCTAAATTTATACACTTCACTTCAAAGCTGCACATACATCCCTGGAAATGTCAACATCAGAGCTCTGGAAAATTCTGGCAGATGTTTTAGAGCTTTTTGAGTCTTGTGGAGCTTCTAAAAACCCATAGTCAGATCTCTCCTTTCCATCAATCAAAGCACCCCATGGCACAGAGTTTGTTGGGTTTATTAGAAAGGCAAGTTTCAGCTCAACAGTCAAACTCCACCTTTCAGCATTTGCACACAGTATTTTCACAGCAAATCTGAGAGGAAATTCATGTCCCACAAAAGGAGCCAGGAGTATACAAAGCACATGTTGGGGAAGGAGCCAGAACAGCCAGGCAGAAATCCCATGATAAGAATCCAAACGAGACCATTATTAATCTTTATTACGACTATTATCGCTGGGTTCTGCCCCAGCTTGCTGAAAGTTGGTAACAAATGATAAAACAGGAAATCAAAAAGAGGTTTTCTCCGTGGCTTTTAAGTTTGCAAAGTCAATGCACATGTTCCTGTGGTGTGGCTTGGGATTGTCTGGACTAATGCAGAGATCAAAGCCCAGAGAGGCTCTCAGAACCACACATGAAATACTTGCCCGCATGCCTTTGAATTCATTTTCCTGGTCGATCTGTTGGGCCTTGGGAGCCAAATGCTCTTGGCAGAACTTGGTCATGGTCTCTCTAAGCTGGGAAAAGAGGGGAGGAAAAACACATCTGTTACATCTCAGCAATGTATTGTCCTCTTCCCCTGGATCCTGACAGCATTCCCTCACCAGGCCATACCAGCATCCCAAACCCAGAAGCACAAGACCATAAGGAAATCCATGGTTCAGGTTTCTGGCTGAAATACCACAGAAAAGGGTCATTTCTTTAGTCTTTTAAAAAGGAGCTGATGTACTTTAGTCCCTTGCAGTATTTAACTTTAATTGTACCCTGACACGAGAGAATGTTCCTGAACTCCTGCCTGCACTGGGGTTTCAGGCATATTTTTGGGCAGGGAACTTTGGAAGCTGATGAACTGAGTTTATGATGTGCTAACCCCATCCAGTAGCTGCTTACAGCATGATTTAATTACGTGCAGATGCCTGTAATAAGCAGGGATACTAATTAAAACGTGTTTGTGTGTCAGACTGGAACTACATTATCTACCTTAGACTTTCTACAGTGGGGAAAATTGATAGAGCCAGGAATGTTATTGATCCAAGTGTTAAAAACACAAAATATTTTTCTACATTTTAAACTCTGAACACTTACATACATGTATGATAAAGAAGTCTATATGCATACTAAAAAAATATATACAGTATCTTAAATGTCTTTATCAGGAAGATTTAAAAACTTGGTCTGGATCTTATGGCAGAGTTTACTAATCCCTTTTTTTTTTCTTGGTTCTTTAATCCCACACACTAATTCTGGTGAGGCAACCGTTTCAGAGACTGAAACCCTGAGCTGTTAAACCAGAACCTGTATAAGGGGCAGGAGCTACAACCCAGAATATGCCCACACTCCTCTGCCTTTTTCTGAGCCCCAAAACCTAAGCATCCTCTTTTTTGGAGTTGAGAAGATATGTTGAATTTCCAGTCACGCAGACCCTGGATTCCAGTACTACCAAACAAGCTTTCTCCCCATTGCTAGATTTAGAAACTTAAAAAGAAGCCCAAAAGCCATTAGATGTCTTTCCACTGTGACAAAGCTGACTGCATTATACTTCAGCAAAGAGCTTAAAATAAATTAAAACCAGCTAAAAACTATAATTAAAAGAAAATCTTAATCAATTAGAGATTGAGGATGGACGCATGCAGCCCTGATACCCAAAGCCAGTTTATAATAGTTATACTGCTTTTAATTCAGTTTCAATAATGTTACTTAAGATTATTTCTGATCTATTTTTTTAGCTTTTCCACCAGATAGACAGGAACATGAAGAATATTTTACACCTTCTTTTACATCTACTGAATATAGAAATACAAAGAAAAATCAGTTCAAGCTGATGAGGACATAAACATGAACACAAACGTGGCAAGAAATAATTCTGTAGCAAGAAAGAAAAACAAGTAAGTTTATTTTGGACATCCATATGCTTGCACCATCAGAATTATCTGGAAAGTGAGGCTGTAGCTCCAGTGTTTTACTGGCAGGAGCCTGTGTGGAGCAGCCCTGGGAAGGGACTGCCCTTCACTCCAAGCCCTGGGGCAGAAGGGAATACACCTGGAATGGTCAGCACTTGGCTGCTGTTGCACACAGAACATGGAAAGCTAAGGATCACAGACTCACAGAACATTCCAGGCTGGAAGGTCCATTAGTCTGCTGGAAATGATCTAACTTTCCTAACTAATTTTTCATTAGCTGTTTTAATTGATTGTAAGCATGCCCACTTGCAGTCAGCACTAGTTTCCTTTTGCACAGACACTTATTGATCCTTTGATCATTAAATCACTGAAACCTTAAGTTTGCTAAAACTAATCCTGAGGAGCTCCAGTAAACAAAGCCTGAGGGAGTTGAAGATTGGACACCTGGGATCTTACATTTATGGCCCTTCAAAGACGTGTTGGAGTAACCAGAAGACACAGAGGCGATTAAAGCCTAGAAAGCTGGAAACTCTCCATTTGAGAAAAAAATGATAAAAGGACTGAAGAAAGTGGGCTAGATTAGCATGAAGAGAAATCAATAACAAATAGAGGATAGAATACTAATTAATAAAGAGAATGATGCAATTTAGAACCAATAATATTCATTTCTTTGTCTGCTAAAAATGTGTAAGTGAAAGTTTTGTGTCTTGTGTTGGTATGGAGGTTGGAACTTTGTCGGTCACACAAACACCTCTTGGTCAAGAATAAAGTAACGCCTCACTCACTAAGACTAAAGACAGTGTTAGAATCCTTTTTTTCCCTTATCATTGTCAGAGGTTTTCCGTAACAAGTCCAACTCCCTGCCCTGCACAGGAAACCCCAACAATCTCACCCAGTGCCTGAAAGCATTGTCCAAATGTTCCTTGAGCTCTGTCAGCCTTGGGGCTGTGACCATTCCGTGGGGAGCTGTTTCGGTGACCGACCACCCTCAGGAGAGAGAGTCTTTTCCCAATATCCAGCCTAAACCTCCCCCGCGCAGCTCTTGCTTTTCCCTGGGTTCCTGTCACTGGTCACCAGGACAGAAATGTGTTGCCCCTTGCAGGAAAGCCGTAACTTGCAATAAGTTCTAAGAATTATCCTAAATCTTGAAGGTGGGCAGGAGAACACGCTGGGACAGCTGCAACGCTTCTTAGGGGAAGATGTGACGTGACCCCCCAAGCGCTCCTTTGACGATCACGTTCCTGACGGTCACCGCCGGCCCAAGGGACGCAGGGGCCGTTCGTTAACCGGGGCGGCGTTCCGTGCCGAGCCCGGGGCAGGGCCGCGCCCCCGGGNGAGACCGCGTCCTTGCAACACCTTTAATGAAACAAACCCGCGGACACCAGAGACCGAACAGAGCGGCGCACGCCCAACACGAGGCTAACCGGCCATCGCTACCGCCTCAGCCCCCTGGCCGGCCCTTCCCCTCCGGGGAGCAGCGACCCGCGGGGCGTTTGGATCACCGAACGCCGGAACTGGGCTTGACAAACAGGGAGCATTGAACTAGGGGGGAAAAAGCAAAAATCCAGTCGGTCCTCGTGCCTCACATTGCCAGGAGCTCCCCCAGCGCTTCCAGCATGGCTATGCATTCCTTAGTTTGAGCTTGGGAGTAGGACTGCTTCTCCAGGGCATGCTGGTTTTCCTTGTGCACTGATTTCAACTCGGTCATCGCTGTCTGTGGAGAAGTCAGAGCACACCACGTTTTACTAACACCAGAGTATGGAAGAGAAAAGCCAAGTCCTAAAGCATCTGAGCTCTTCCTCCTTAACTAAGTCTGTGATTTCTTTTACCTTGGTTCCCTGTGGAAAATGTACATTTATATATGACCAAAATTTAGGAAGTCTCCTATAACAGTTAGATTTTAGCTCTTGGGCTTCTTATCAAGAATTGTAGACATGCAATTTAATGCCTATTTTGGTCTGTATATAAGTAATTATTGAAGCCACTTGTGCTTGTACACGTCTCAGTTTCCCCTGAGGTCACCCAGGGTCACTGCTCTGCAACAGTGTCCAAGTTAAATCAAATGTTCTGACTGCCAGAATAACAACCAGGCTGGTGGATCCTTGTGTTTAAAAGGAGAGTAACAGTTTCCTCAACAAGCCTGCTTACATTAAAAGAGAAACACTGCAGGTTTTCATCTGGTTCATGTGGAGAAAAGAGAATTGGGAGGAGCAAAATAACCTCCCCTAAGGGCCTGGTGCTCACTGCCTGGCTAAGTCACTCTTACCTCAAACATCTCACTCTGTTTTGCAACTGTGTCACAAAATAGCGTCAATCCTTTTGAGACCGCCTTCATTATCATCTGAAGAGTCAAAAGGAAAATTATTTTTGATATGATGCAAATCAATGTGAATCTCAGCTGTTTCAGCATCAGAAGAGAAGGGCACAGACACCCCTCAAAGCCCATTTCAAGCTTTTCTTACCGTTGTCTTTTCCTGACAGGCACGCATCTCCTTTTCCTCCTCTATGTTGCTACCTGTAAGTAATGCAGGAGGTGCACTAGTGAACCTCTAATTTACTCTGAGAACAAAGAGCTTTCCAAAGTAACTTTCTACAGCAAGAAATATTAAGTTAGTTTCTTCAGACCTACTACAGGAAGCAGCTCTGTCTCTTAAGCCTCAAAAAACTCCCCAGACCCCCTAAACCCTGGAATTCCAGCAGTATTCCATAACAAAGAAGCACAGTCCAAATTTCTTATGAATAGTCACAACAGAAGCAAAAAGACATTCTGGAGAAGGAGTACCAGGATGTAAGCAAAGGGCAAACTCCTTACCAGGACTGATGTTTCTGCTTTCTAAGATCATCATGCATGTATCCTGAATTTTCTTGAGCTTCTCATTTTCTTGGACCAGCCTCTGGTTCTCCTTCTTCAACTCCTTTAACTTAACAGTGTCCTGCTATTAACACAGGTTATAAGTGAGACAAGTTTCCAAGGAGATTTTCTTCTTAGAAATACTGACAAGAACAACTTCACAACTGCTGCACTTGGCACCAAGAATCAGACCTTGCCTTCTGTCCCTATCACCACAGCAAATGAGGCTGTCCTTGATCCTACTTCTTGACAGAATTAATACATCCACACATTAGAGCAATTACTAGAAAAATTTGATCATGGAGGAATCCCTTTTAGGCTACTCTCTCTTTTCTTGTGTTCCCTCTCATTTATATAAATAATGCATGCCCTGAGGAGCATATAAACATGGTGAAGAAAGGGGTGTCTTATGTCTTTAAGCCACAGCATTATTCCCTACACAATCCAGATATTACCAGGCAATTGGATAAGCTGATCAACCTCCCAAGTTGAATGCAATTCTCCAAGAGGATCAATAAGCATGTGGATTAGAGTGATCTGGCTGATAGTGTCAGAAGCTTTGGGAACATCTCCTGGGAAGTCTCAGAGGCTCTTAAGAAAATCAAGCTGTGAGATAAGAGGAATGATCATCCCACAGATTGAGAACTGGAAAATAAAGTGAGATTTTACAGCTGTGTGTTACAGGAGGGCCTGCTGTACCTGACAGAGTAGTACTAGGCATATCTTAGAGTTACCTCTGAGAGCCAGGGGATAATGGAGTGCCAATTCTGAATCTAAACATGATTCCACAAAATCAGATCTGTTTGAAACAGAAGTCCCTGAACATTCCCTGCTATCTCAGTGTTCCCTCCAGTCCCTTTCTTGGACTTTGTCCAGTACATCCATATCTCTTTTGCACCACGAGCCCAGAACCAGACAAAATATTCCCAGTTTGGCCTTCCCAGAGCTGAGCAGATGGGAAAAACAACTTGCAGGAGAATACAAAAACATTCAGATGAAGACAAGAAAGCAAGCAAGCAAGCCAATCCTTTAACCTAACCCTGTATGGATCAGAACATAGAAATTACTCAACAATGTATTTATTTTTTTTCCCCTACCTCTGCACTTGCTTGTTGTTGTTTGAGTGCCTCCACGAACTGATTCTTCTTTTTCAGTTCTGTCTCTAGTTGGTGTCTGCTGAGAGGGCTGTGGAGTTAAAGAGCAAAGACTCAGGGGCAAAAAAACCCAGAGCTTTCACATATTTCACAAATAGGCTCCTTTTTAGGCATTTGCTTTTGTTTCTGAACAACAGATTTAACTAGCAAACCTGGCAGAAAGCTGCACACGGGTGAGAGCTCATCCTAACCCCCCACAGGGGAACACCACACTATGAGGACAGGGACGAGAGGGACGTACCGTCTCAGCACTGTCTTCTTTGAAACCGGTTCCACTCTCTTGTCAGGCATGGGCAACCTTGAAAGAGAGCTAAAACACAAGATTAGCAGAAGATTACTACATCCTTGCAGGGTACCAAACCTGTTGGTTTGACAAGATGTGCAAAATGAGCCATCTTTAGGACATCTGCCCAGTAAATCCATCAGTATTTTGCTTTGATTTACCCTTGGTTTGCAGCCTTGAAGACACTGTCCACTGCAACGTTTGAAGAAAAGTTGAAACTGGGAACCCTGCTGAACTCTGGCTCTGTAGCTTTGCTGACACATTTTCTCTTTGAAGGAAAAGTAATTTGCAATTCTGTGAGAAAAAGACAACTGTGAGAACACCACAGCCTAGAAGTAACCTCCTTTAATCTCTCTAAAGCCTTTAATTTAACCCTAAGCAGTTATATCTGGCTAAAATGGGGACTTTAAGGTAGAAGTAACTAAGCAGTCCTCAAGTTTTACCCAGGATCGAGGGTCCAGAATAAGCCACAAATAGGTCAGATGTATAGACAGTGTTAAAATACAATTACCAGGCTAGCACTAATGAGAGTTTGAAATCATAATACACAATAAAGAAGGTCTCAACATCAAGCAGACATCGTGCCAGAAGATTGTTGTTCAATACTGGAAGCAAAACAAACACAGCCCACGGGAAACTCGTTAAGAGACCTGCATATTTTGCAATGAGTGAATAGCAACTAAAACAACATAGGAAACTAGCTTTTTATGTAGAGTTTGTTTCTCTTAAATCACAACTGTTTGAGTATATAAAGCTTTGTTCACTCAGTGGGTTTAGGAATTGCTTTTTCTCCCTCAAGTTAAGTATTTTTCAAATGACACACCCATGAGTACATTCACATTAGAGCAACGCGGAGTTTGCACCGACACAGCCCAGCTCCCATGTTTTTAACGCTAATCCTGCGTGCCTCCCGCTTCTAAAATGCTACAAAAAGCATTAAAAAGATTTAGAAAAGTAAGAGACTGTGAATGAAGCATCTTTTACATCAATGGGCCGCTGCTTTCAGCCTGTGGGGGGTACACACAGCAGGCTGAGCGTTGACCTAAGTCTTAAATAGGGACAACACAGTGGAATAAAGCTTCCGATTAGATTTCGGAACAGCCACCACGTAGCCAGGCTGCGATGGAGCTTCCTAACGCCGGTGCCCCGCTGCACCCCC